>GL380353.1:21323-43969 GCA_000143925.2 Caenorhabditis brenneri
GTCTTCATCAAGCCCACAGCTGACGAGTGCATCGAGTATTCCTATATAGATACTCAGTGGGTCGGAAAGTAGTACATAATACATGAATTATCATGATGTCACCGCATCATCTAGATAGTATAGTAAAAGTTCGTTTCTAGCGTGACTCTTCGACTCTGTGAATGTCTTACCACGTCTTAAGCGTCAATCGTAAGATGCTGTATCGTGTTTTAACCTACATCTTATCGTCAGATGAATGTGTCGTAGTGGGAAACAAGTCTTTTTCCCTCTCTTATCAGCTTCTTCTCCTACATCTGACAGCTGATTTTTATTCTGCAACCTATAATGTATCGCTTCCTTTTTTGGTATTTATCAAAGTAAATAAAATATACAGTCCTACAATTAATGAAATCACAATACGAGCTGTGTAGAATAATTATTTTGGATCATTAGGAGTCCTCAAGACATTCTAGGCATTAACTAAATGCTTTCGTCTAGGGGATGCATGGTCATGACCTAAATTGAGTCGTACCACGAAAAGAGGGGAAAAGGTGGCCCTTCGTGAACGAAAATCGGTGAAAAAAGAGATGGGATTTGAAAGTACAAGCTTGGCATGTTGTTTTGCACTAAAATATACCGTGCCAGGGCTGCAATTTTTAAGCTCCGCCCAATTTTTCCCCGAATTTCGTTCCCCGATTGCAACTTTTTCCCCCGTTTTCGTGGGGTCTCATTATTTTGGGTATGGGAATTCTTTCCCATACACAAGCGTGTCGAAGCTTACCTTAAAATCAGGAAGCGGTTCTTGTTGCATCAACTCCGGGAATTTTAAACCACACGGCAACACATTGTTGTACCGCTTTCGATAGTTCTCCACTCGGACGAAAATGTGGGCGAGGAGATAGCTGGAAATAAAAGATTTTTCGAAAGTTTGAAGATGAAACTCACTATTTCAACGTCGTAGCCGCACTTCTAACACATTGTGTACTTGTGTGCATTTGTTCTTCGGTCAGGTTCAGTTCACCATCACCGAATTGCATTAAATTTAAGGTGGAAATCTAGAAAATGATAAATTTGACAATAAAACGAAAATTGAAGAATATTACATAGTTATACAATTTCCTGGGTCCATCAAACTGATCGAATCTGCGGAGAAACGCTTTGAAGTAGAGTCCTTGCGAGAAAAACATGCACGCACTGGCCATTCCGCTCTCATGACTATGTTCCAGACACCATAGAATGTATTCAATGGCGTCATCGATAATATCATCCCGCAACGCGGCCAACATCTCCATCACTTCGTTATTATAGGCGATATAATAGAAAACTGTCACAACTCCAACAGAAGCTAGCGAGTTTTTTGGAAGACGGAGAAGAATCTCAATTCCGCCCCTTTCCACAAATTCAATGGCGAATTTTCGATGAACGAGAAGAGATACTAGGTATCTGACGCCGTCGAATGTGAGACGGACATCCATGGTTTTTTCGAGATCGATGTACTCCATGAGGAGATCCATCGCGTTTCCTTCAAAGACTTGTAGGAGCAGCTGAAAAAGTTGTTTTTCGGGAAAAATTCGCTAATTTTTCGGGTTTTGGGAAGGAATTTGGGGTAAAAATCGTTTCACTTGGTAAATCTCTTTGATTTTTTCACTTGACTTACATCTTGATATTCTCCACACGCCGTCAAATACTGCAGGATGAATCGTTGATACGTGGCCAAACTCAGCGGATACACTTGCTGGGTTCCGATCAAAAACGGCTGAATAATGTCCCATTTGCTGTTGGAATCGTCCAAATTCTTGAGATTATGGAACGAAGGAACACGTTGAGCCGCTTCGATGGGACGCTGGAGAGCTGATAGACACGGTTCTGTCCTTCGTTTTTTCGGTGGCGGTGGTTGGACTGGTGATACTGGATCGGCTTTTTCTTTTATTATTTCATGCTCCTGCTCGTTTTCTTCTGCGATTGTTGTTGGAATTTCAAATTTGGGTTTACTAATGCTCGGGGATTTGTTACTGGCGCCGTTTAACTCGGAGAAACTGGAAAATGTCTTAATTTTTCGCTGAATAAATGAATAAAACTCACTCCGTCGGACCAGTCGGCTTTTGATTCTGAGCTTCTTTGCCGTTTTCTTCGACTGCGCGCGCTCGCAACTCTCTCAACCGACTCAACGCAAATGGTATCATCGTTGTATTGTCAATTCTGTATTTACTGGCACTCTCTGCATTATCCAACGCGGCCGCCAGTAAACCCATCGCGTATCCTTGGAGAGTCTCATTTGTGCTTTCTGGTCCCGCCCATTGATAGAGACGGGGAATAAAATCGTCGGGTTCAGAGAAAACGACTTTCGAGTCGAGACCGGGAACACAGGCGAGCAGGAGACGACATCCTTGAATACTTAGTTCGGGATTGTCACGAGCAAGAACGTAGGAGACTACGAGCTGAAAAAAAAAATTTGGGTCATTTCAGTCTTTTCCAGCGTAAAAATGCTCGTGAAATTGGTCTTTCCATGAAAAAATAGCTTTGAAAAATATTTTGAAGCTTAAAAATATAAAAAAATTGTTCAAAATTTTGCTTTTCCGTTGTTTTTCTGTTTGCCTGCGCAAGCCCCGCCCATTTTTTCATGGAAAGGAGCGCAGCGAATTTTTTTTCACTGCATAAATTCTCGCCTAAGATTTATCGACAATTTTTAATTTCCTTTCATTTTTTCCAAATTTTCGCTCACTTTTGTCATGAAATCATCATTTTTGAATATAACTTTCAGAATATTTCCAAGTTTCGAGTCTGGATGTGTTCGATGGGGGTGCCGATCGTCCAGCGGATCCGGATAATTCTTTTTAAATTCATCTGTTGCAGTCTCCAACATTACTGACATTCTGAATCGATTTTTTGTGTAAACTTTGTTTAATTAAACGAAAAAAATTACTGTGTCAAAAGCGGAATCGGGTCAAAGTTGGGTTTCTGGTGATTTTCGTCGAATTCTGCTAATATCTTTAATGCTTTATTAATAAAAGCGGTGCCTGCTCGCAATTCGTCTTGTGATAAAATTTTCATCGTCTCTGTCGACCGCAACGGGTAAATCTCTTTTGTAGTCATGATTTCTGGAATTTTCTTGGTGATTATTGTGTTTAATTTTTTCAAAATAATCGATTAATTGAATTTATGAACGAAAAACTCGAAAAGATTCAGCAAAAGTGCTATTCCAGCTGAAAAATTTCAAATAAAATAAATCGCCGTAAAACGAAAATTTACGAGAGGGATACGGTACGCAATGGTGTTTGCGTACACTGGCAAATTGTCACGTCATGTTGCACAGTCTTGTGATTTTTCGTTGCGTTTTCTTGTGAAATTGACAGTTTTTATGCTATTAAACCGGTTTTTTCAATTAAATTTCCAATATTCAGCTTATTTTTAATTGAAAAACCTTTATTTCATAGTTATTTTGCCCGTAAATATTCTCTCATCAGCCTTTTTTTTCGATTTTTTGCTAATTCGCTCAAGTTTTCCAGGTAATCACAAAAAATGTCAGTTTTCCACGACGAAGTCGAAATCGAGGACTTCGAATTTGATGAGGAGAAAGACGTTTATCACTACCCGTGTCCCTGTGGCGATCGATTCGAAATTGCGAGGTAAAAATAGCGAAATTTAGGAGAGATAATGGGAAATTTGCGGAATTCCGCAGAAAAAACGCAGAAACCGTGGCAAAATTCTCAACATTCGTTTCAAAAAACAGATTCAGAAAAATAACAGCAAAAACTTCAATAATTCTACGTTTGCCCACAGAAAAAAAAAACTTTTTTGCAGAGAAATGCTCGAAATGGGCGAAGACGTGGCTCAATGTCCCAGTTGCTCTCTCCTGATTCGAGTCATCTACGATCCCGAGGATTTCGTGAAACTTGAAACAGTCGCCTCCAAACCAATCGAGGCCAATTGAACTGTTGAAGTTTTTTTTATTGTTATTTGTTGAAAATTTCTGTGAAATTCTTTGCTTTTTTCCATGTAAACTGTTTTCAAACAGTGATCCAAAATTAGATGCACTTCATTGTTATAGTTACGGGTTTCACGAGTAAACTTTCCGATTTATGTCGAATATGATTTTCCGTTAATCACCAATTTCGACAAATCCCGCTTTTTCATCGAATTTCCATTGAATATTCCCGACAAATCGATCGAATTGTCAAAGATTGTAAAGTTGGTTGAGAATTTGGCACGTGGATTCTCAATAGTCTTCAGGCGAGTACTCGATTGCAACTGCTTGGGAACTGTGTACTCTTCAGTGGTCTGGAGCGGCTTCTGGCTACTTTCTTTTGTTCTTTTCAGCGACTGGTTGGAAGAAAGCATATGTTTTTTAGAACATGGAGACCAATTGTACCTTAAGCATCATCTTAATACGTCCATCGGCCGAGAAAAACTCCATCGACTGGACGCCAAGAATAGAAGAAGTGGATTGCACTGCGGCCAAAGCAACTGTTGCTCTTTTTATACGGATCATATTATTGCGCGACCTGACATTACGCTAAAACTTTTCTAGCTGGGTATTCCGTAATCTAATTTTTTTTTTCATTTTGTAGTTTCATATGGCAATGCTCTCGGCCACTCCTCCTAGTAAGAATCGGAAACAGTAAAACACCCATTCACCACCCCGAAAAGTTCTACCACATATCTAGTACGATGTCGAACCGGATGCTTGGATGATTCCTATACACCTAAATTATCTGCCATTCTGAATTTTAAAAAAGTTGAATTACAACCGTTTCAAAGTTTATTTACAAAAAAGGAGAAGAACGGGGAAGGAACGTGTATAAATAAAATGATACAGTATATTTGATTCGAAACTTATTCAACAGGATTTTCTAGAATATTGTGTAAAACGGAAAGAGAGTGAAGAGGATGGGAAGAGAAGGCGGAAGAGACTATCGATTCAACAAGAAAAATTAGATGTGAATATTGGAGGACAACGGGGTAACAGATCATTAAATAAACCCGGACAGAATTAATAAGCGGGAAACTGAGAGAAAGGTAACAACAAAAACAAAAATATTCTCTAGAGAGTTTGGATCTAATAACCTGGAATGGTTTTATAGGAGTATGTGAGTCCCGACGAGTAGATCACACCGTCATCACGAACCAGAGAAATTGGAACCTGTAAGAAAATATTGAAAAAAAATAATGGTTTTCAATTGAATAATTACCTCACAATCACCCGTCGTTTCATTCGTGAACATCCAATTCGTTTGCTCATTTCTCACTTGTGACACTGGTGGGAGATTGCTCGAGAGACATTCGTCACTTTCGAAGATCGTGTCGACTGGTGTGGATCCGAACCAAATTTTCAGATTTGGCTTGAAATCTCTTCCTCGCAACTCCACACGGGCATTCTCTCCATGTCCATCCACTTCCAGATTTCCGAAAACTGGACAAGGAGTAATCGGAGTGTCAACTTGTCCCATTGCTTCAAAAAATCGATATTCAGTCTTTTCAACGGAAATGATCGTCCAGGCGGCTCCATCGTTGATCTGATGACGATTCTCATCGATGGCTTGAGCTTTATGTTGAACGATTTTATCTTGACTTAGAGAGAAATAAACCATCTCATTATCAACATTATCAATCATTTGGAATGCACAGTTATTCAATTGAGTCACTGGCTCTTCACTACACGTGGCATCAAGGATAACTTGTTTTTTGTCGACTTTTCTTATTCTCATTCGAGGGAGGGCTATTCCGGTGACACTATCCACAAGTGAAACCGCACTTCCGTAGTATAAAAACCCATCTCGAACGGCGAAATTTCCATTCTCCTGAATGCCACGTTCCTTGTCCACTGAAAATTGAATACAAATTGAAAAATGTTCTGACAGATCTGGATAACTTACAGAGATAAATAGTGAACGCTCCCCATTTGGTGGATGAGGCATGGAAGTCATTTCCTTCGAAATGAAGGTACTTGGTGCTGAATGTCTGTGAGCGTGGTCGATTGAACAGTGCAACGTTTGTTCCGCTGGTAATGTACATATGTTTACGGTCATTACTCTTCATTTGCTTCTTTTTCGATGGCTTCGATATGATGGTGATGGGTTTGGAGACGAATGACCCAACTACCTTTCCACATCCAAAGAAGAGTTGGGTTTTTAAATCGAAACTCTCTCTCTCATCCGAATTACTTACGTGGAACTCCTTGGCGACACAATAACCCTGAAAATAAGATATACAATTTCTAGATTTGTGAAGTTTGTCTCACTTTTCCCGTCGAGCAATTCAGCTTTTGCCATTTGGAATGATCGGAATCGATTCCGATGTGGACCACGGGTTCCGACTTTTCTTCCCATCCCCCGCCTATAAGATAGACAGAAGGAGGTGGACAGAAGAACCTGAAAAAATTTTTGTTACTTTGGAACTCATACACGTAAAACTGGTAGTTGTTCAAGGATGTCAAAAACTAACTTTTTCAAAAACCGCCTGCCGGCCGCGGCTTCTTAAAAGGCCTTAAATCCTTAAATGATGATCTAACCTATGCGCGAAAACAGTTTGCTAGCCATATGTTCCACTCAGCTTAGCCATCTTATCTTACGTAACTAGAATAGGGAATGAACTGGAGAGATAGCAAATATTGAGTGGCTCGTTCCCACCACCTGTCTTCGTTTGCTCTCAATTCTACTCACCTTCTCTCACTTCCGTACGACTTTTGAGCCACGCTGGCGTGGAAAATCCTGATGATGCACTCGTATTCATCCTTGTTCAAAAGGAAATTTATCATTTTGGCTGGGGGAAGCTCAGTTTTGACGGCCATATGAGTTGGTGTTGATGCAGGTCTCTCATCCAGCGATAGCTTCTTTCGGCAAACCGGGTCTTCTGCAGGCGTTGTTCCTCGTTTTCGCATCGCCATTTTCTGGAAAATGAATTTATTTTCAGAAAGTATTTCATTTAGTAATCTATTTCGCACAAAAAAAAAGTTCGAGAAAAAAGTGGGTTCTATTGAAAAAACCAGCCAAAAACAATCAAAAACGCAACCCTACTCCACCAATTTAGTTTTTTTTAATGAGAAGACAAGAAAGAAAATGATGAGTGTGAATGGTTATCTCAATGACAGACGAATCGTGGAGTCACTCTCAACCGTTAGGCGGTCCTGTACGTACTGTGAAGAAGGTTCTGGCAAGGGGGACGGGATGAGAAAATTCTAGGGTCTAATCCCATGGGTCTAATCCCACACACAGAGATCATAATAGGTGTGAAGACAACGGGGTAAAGGGAAAAGGGTGCCGTGTACAGAACGATCAGCAGAAGAAAAGAATGGTTGGGGATGAGGAAAAAGAAAGACGAGAAAGGAGGCACGATAGTGTAGAGAAATGCTCGAAATGGGCGAAGACGTGGCTCAATGTCCCAGTTGCTCCCTCCTGATTCGAGTCATCTACGATCCCGAGGACTTCGTGAAACTCGAGACAGTCGCCTCCAAACCAATCGAGGCCAATTGAAAAAAGTTTTTTTTATTGTTATTTGTTGAAAATTTCTGTGAAATTCTTCGCTTTTTTCCATGTAAACTGTTTTCTAACAGTCATCCAAAATTAGATGCACTTCATTGTTATAGTTACGGGTTTCACGAGTAAACTTTCCGATTTATGTCGAATACGATTTTCCGTTAATCACCAATTTCGACAAATCCCGCTTTTTCATCGAATTTCCATTGAATATTCCCGACAAATCGATCGAATTGTCAAAGATTGTAAAGTTGGTGGAGAATTTGGCACGTGGATTCTCAATAGCCTTCAGGCGAGTACTCGATTGCAACTGCTTGGGAACTGTGTACTCTTCAGTGGCAGGTGCCGCCTTTGGCTGCTTTCTGTTAGTTTTTTCAGCGACTGGCTGAAAAAACTTATCTACTTTCTAGAATATGGATACCTTTTGTACCTGAAGCATCATCTTAACACGTCCATCGGCCGAGATAAACTCAATCGGCAGGACATCAAGATTGGAAGAAGTGGTAGTAGTGGTGGTGGTCAAGTTGCACGACTTGTCGGTTGTAACGATGGAAGAGGTCACCGGGGAGATCTGGAATTCATCATAGGGGTCAGAAATAGGTACTTCGAAAAAAGAGGGGTGCTCACCGCCAGAATCTTCTCCGGCCCAGATTCATAGGTGGCCTTTGGGAACAGGCTATCGGGCTTGGATTTCGGGAGTCCACGGCATTTTCTAGAAATTAGGGGGTTGTATAAAATGATGAAATCATCAAAATCTAGCTAATTTAGTTTCGATGATGTGGTTTTTACGAGAAAAAGAACACTCTAATGCACTGAAATGTGACAAAAATTGAATTGAAGTGCCATTTTGTCCAATAACAACACAAAGAAAGCAATCAATATTTGTTGGGTCGTTCACGTGAAATAAAATAGTTTCGAAACAGCAAATACTGATCAGGAGAACTCGATTTTCATTGGCTAAATCGGTTCAACAAGGAAGAACAGCCACCGGAATTGTGCTAGTAAAAGCAAATCTACAGCTTCGTAAACTTTTGAAAACAGTAAATCTAATCTCATAAACCTAATTTTCCAGCCGAAAATTCTAATAACCTAGCCTAAAACTCACAACTGTCTAATATCCTCCAACGGTTCGACAGCCAACTTTTGCATGTGACAACCGTGTCCTGTAGTCTTGACGGCACGAACCGATTCACGAGATGAGACAGAGGAGCCGATCAGCATCTGGAAACGGAAAACTATGGTCAAAAATCTATGTTTCACTGTTTCGGAATCTTGTGAAAGGAATTCAGAATACAAGGAAATTGATGCGACCATAAGCCACTTTTTACCTTAATCTCCGAAGACTTAGTGCCAGCTGGAATGTAGATGGCTTCCGGAAAAAGGCTAAAAAACTCGGATTGATTAACTCCAGAATAAAGCATCACGACTCACGAATCAGGAGTTGGAGTGACTGGATCAATAGAACTGACATCAGTGGTCCCAGTATTCGAGGTGGAGTACATCAGAGATGTCGACTTGCAATTGATTTTGGCTTCCGGGAAGAATCTGGAAATATAAAATAGGTTGAACTGAAAACAAAAAAAGGAACTGACAAACTACGAGACGCCTTCTGAGTGTCCTTTGGGGTACGAATCGTGGCTCTCGGCTGTTGACCAGATGAGTGATGGGTGGAACCGATGGAGATGGTTTTACGTGATTCGTAGGAGCTGCTGGAGTGGACTGCAATAGGAATCATATCGATTTATTGAAAAATTAAAATTGTATAGAGACTTGTGACAGTAGAGAAACAGAATAGTTTGGGTTAGTGTGTAGCAGCAAAATTCTATGTTTCAAGAACCTCCTATATAATCTGTCTTCCAAAATAACACAATAGGAGATTTTCTCACCTGAGAAAACAGACTTCTCTTTTTTGTTGGCCTCCAACTGTTTGAGCACTTCGGCCGCCTCTTTCAGAGTCATCTCCACTTTCTCGTCAATTTTATTGTACGCGTTGGCGGCTCCGAATTCCATTTTTCTGGAACAAAAATTACTGTTTCTGAGAGATGGTAAATAAAGATAATGTTTATACAGTTTTGTTAGAACACCCGAGAGTTTCAAATTGGTATCCACTTTCAATTAGCTATTACGTTCGCCAAACTTAGAACAATTGTAAAAAGAAAACTCACATTGTATCGATTTTTCTCCTTCAATCACAGAGAATGGAGATTGACAAAGTAAACTTTGAAACTGAATTTCGGAGGTTCGATTTGTCTGAAATTGCGGGGAAAGATTGAGCTTTGTGATAAGGGAGTAGGAAAGTTCACGGGGAATATTGTTTGGGGGGAAAACGTAGGAATAGAAGGGAATCCAAATTTTTTCAGTTTCACGTTTTTTTTTAATTTTGAAAAAAAAATTCCTCGTGCTTACAAGAATTGGCGTGCCTGATTTTAGGTGTGTGAATAACGTTATCTACTAGGATCAACCTTTTTTCTGAATAACCAGATAGAAATAGTTTTCACTGAAATTCAATACAATGAACCTTTCTAACCTATAAATACATTGAATCACTTTTGGAAAAATAAAAATAAAATGTGAGCCTTCATAAAAATTTTAACGATACACTAACAACAGAACTAGCACAGTTGAAAAAGTATTGCTGGTTTTATAAGTATCTTTGACTCAAGTTCAATCAACTAGGGACTCGAATAGGTTTTAGGAATAACAAACTATTGAAACTGTAATTATTCTGAGCAAAAACAACAGTGTAAATGAAATGTTGCGAACATTCCATTTCATTATCCTTTCTTGTTCAAGACATTTCAAAACCGCAAAAAAATGTTTTGGAGATGAGTAACGATGAAAGTTGAGAATTATTGCAGAACTCTTCGGTTTTTTTTCACTGGAATTCCGCTTTGAATTGAAGAATTCAAAGAATGTGAAAGACAATAAAGATAGACGCATCTGACAATGACTGACTTAATAGTTGACCAATTGGTGTTGCGGGTTTATCTGCATACTGTAACAGTAATGAGTTTTGAAGTTATCTTGGCTACAAAGAGTTTGACTTGGTGGGAAACATTGTCAACATGCGAAAAAAAAAACAATTGTGGTTTTCAGTTTCACGATTTCCATTTTTGAAAGTAGGCAGGAATAATTGCAGTGGGATCCGTTCTGCTTGTCATTACGATTAATCACTTGAGCGATTGAGGAGTCGTATGAATTTCTGTAAATACTAATCAATTAAAACCGTGTTATTCTAGAATGACAACGAAGAGACCTCTGGAATAATCCGTGCCATTTTTCGTTCCTGTTCAAACCTCTTCGAAACCATAAAAAAAGTTTTCAATAGCAGAATACTTGATATCAAATTCCGTCTCTGTTCAGAACTTTTCGAAACCGTAGAAAAAATATTTTCGTAACATTGAAGCAACGATAGTTGAAAAAAAGTGGTGGGGGCGATTACAGGTTTTTCAAAATTTTTTAATGGAAGTGCATTAGACTTTGATGATAAACAAATAAGAAGACAACAAAGATGGGTCCAATAAAGGTATCACTACAATAGCAATTTCAGTTGCGATTTTACCAGAAACCTGAAATAGTTTTTTTTTCGAAAAATTATTTCGAAATTAGGACGTATTTCAGACGATTCCATACTCGTACAAATCGATTTTCAGCGTCAACTATTTTTTGAAAAGATTTTTGACCTACTTCTTTCATTTCTCTTTTTCATTTTGCTTTCCCGCCAAAGGCAGATCAAAACCTTACAATATTTTTCGCTCGCCTATTTCCCGTTTCTGCATTATTGATTCCTTCATTTTTACTCCATTTTGCTCATTTTTCAATTGTTTTTCCCAAACGAAATCTCCCATTTTCAGATCCACAATGGCGGATCAATCAATAATTCCTGAAAAGTTTATACAACTTTATCTGGAGCGACACTACAGACTGAGATCAACCGCCGAACAAGCACTAACTAGTTTGGTAGATTATGTGAATTTCTTTCCAATCGCGATGTTTCGAACTTCCAATAAAGTTTTAACTCTATTTGGAAGATTCGAAAGTCTAGCCGGATCTCCCTTGAACTTGGATACTTTGGAAGATTGGTACGTAATGTTGAATGCAAACGTCGGAATCCAGAGAGAGCCGCAACCCTCGAGGAATCCAGAAGATTCTGATGATTCCGATATGAATGAGCCGGCTGATTTCCCTGTTGCACCAAATGATATCTATTCGATTGAGAAAGTGAGAAGGTTATACACACACCTTGCAGAAGAAGAAATGAAAAAAATGAAGAGAAGAGAGGACGAGTTGACTCTCGACGATTTATTGACAATGTGAGTTTGGGATGAGGGGAAACTAGCTGGGATGCTTTTTTTAAATGAACCGACAGTATTTCTGAAACGTGTTCATGGTGGAACAAGCCGGGTTGGAGTGGGGGGCGGGTCAGTCTAGAGGGGAGTAGATCTAGTAGGACGGGCTGGTCTAGGATAGGAATTTTACAAACTGTTAGACTAATTCAGACTAATTTGGACTGGGCCAAGTTGGTGCGGACTGGGATGGACTAAACCGGGCTGAGACCTTTTTCAACCAGATCGGACTTTAGTAAGCCATGCTAGTCGATGCATTTTCGGGGCGATCAGGTCAGAAATGGCCTAGCAGGTCTGAGCAGGAGAGATCTGTGCTAGGACTTGCGGGAATGCTAACCAGGCTTCTAGCACTCAATTTTCTTTCAACAAATCCCTAACTCATGACTCCAACCAATCAACTCATCATTTCAGAATAAGAATCCGCCATATCGCACGTGAACGAATCTCCAAATACATCAAACTTCCAGTGGATGGTATCAAGGTCATCATAGAAAATCGGAAAGTGAAATTCGAAATTAGCTGCTCTAATTGCTGCAATCAAGTTCGGACAATCACTTACCAAGGAATTAGTGGAAATTATAAGGTATATTTCTCGAATGGTGTTTATTATGAAACACACATCAAATATCAAACATTGGCCGCCAAGGATTTCTTCTTTTTGGTGCAAAATGAGCGAATGATGTTCCGCCAATTAGGAATGGATATGACCTGGCATCAGATCGGAATAAATAAGTTCAAATATCCATTCATTTCGTTCCATCGGAAAGTTCAAAAGTACCTCCAAACCTTAAATCATCAACTCAATGTTGTTTTCTTCGCCATGAAATTTTTCGAGCGACCTGATGACCCGAGAACCTTTAATCAAGGCTTAGCAATGACAATATTACCATTCATCCGACCAGATACTCTGTTAACTCTCCAATTTCGTGTATGGAAGATATTCAATGAGCCTGATTATTATGTTAATATGAACACTGTCAGTCAAACGGAGCAATGGAGAGCATGTCGGATATTGGATCTTTGGTGTGAAAGGATTCGTATTCAAGACTACAGTGTACTGACAGGCTTCGATATCGTGAGACTGCTGAATTTGCCACAGGAAGACTTGGATAAACTCGTACTAGTAGGTTTTTTGAAGCTCAAAAATGTAATTCAGTTTTGAGTTTCAGGCATATGCAAATTTCATCTCACCACCCGGAGACCCCTGGAATAAATTTTGGTACACGGATATTTTTGTGAGGGACACTTTACGGACAGAATACAATGAAATCATTCGACGAGTTGTTCCAAAAGATAAACAGCTTGCGCTTTATGCCAAGAAACAACTTTCTAGAAGTTTCGGAGTGTTGAGTTGGAAAATTCGTATTGGAAGAAAAATAATGGAAGCTATTAGACCGGAGAGACGGAATTAATTTGATTATTTCTTCGTTTATTTTAATTATTTTTTGAATATATTATGAATTTAATAAAGTTGGAATACAACTGACAGGGTCAACATTTGTTTTGAAGAATAGTGAAAATGAAAGAACACTGAAGAAAACCCTTGAGATTTTGTTAATATTAGAGCGACGACAGTCCAGAAGAATCAAATGTGCACATTTTCACACCTATCTAAAACAGGGAATAAACTTCAAACATCCTGAAATGCATGAGAAATTACAAGAGCCTAGAAGAATCCAATTTACAGATTTTTAAAACCGATTGAATCAGGAAAGTACGTTAACTAGGCTCCGCTGCAATTCTGCTGTTTTTGCAGCTCGAAAAATGAAATTTGTAGACAGTTTATCTCAAGGATTCTTGTCATTTTTTTTATCTCGCTGGATTCTTATCATTTTTTGAGGAGAAAATGAACTATGAAAAACGTGTGAAACAAGAAAAGTCGGGGAACTTCTCAAGATGCATTCAATGACGTGCTTTTGTAGGATTATTAAGTTTGTCAGATTTGAAACAAGAAAAACTGAGAACAGTTCTACCACACATTTTTTTGACACAGGTGAGAAACAGTAAAAAAAAATACTTTTTTCAACGGACTGAAATTGTCAATTGGGCTCAGTAGTCTGCTTCCCCTTCCAGAACACTTTTCTCTGCCTATTTCCTCGGTTTTACAGTCACTTTCTTGAAATTTCCTTTTTTCGGAGTCTAGCGACCTGCTGACCCGATGGTTAGACGCCACGAGGAGAGGCTTATAGAAGTACGTCAGATAATATTTTCTTGTTTCATGGAGTTGAGAAATAATGGTTTTTTTTTAAATATTTGTTTTCATAAGAATATACGTTTGATTAGAATTCAAATTCTTCATTACAGAATATTCCATGGTGTGTCCTCATAAATATCAATGACAGATGGAAACGATTTATGAAAACGTTCCATGTTCCCTCAACAGCAGATAAGCGAGGAATTTTATCTTCCTCTTGCTTGGAAGCGGCTAAAAAATGACGGGTTCACTTTCATTAGTATTGTTTTCTGCAAATAAGTGATGATAATGCGTCTAGCAAACGTAAAAGCCTGCAAAAATATTTCATGTTCCATTTAACGCAGGTAAGTGAGGAGTTTCATTCTCTCATCACTATATAGGCGAATCCATGTTCCGAATACTCAAAGCACTAACTGTTAACTTAGTTCTCGAAGTCAGGTAAATCATAGTCGTCGTAATAAACTTCTACTTCATGAAACTACTACATATATCTTCCAATCCACCAAATGAGATGTTTCGCATTGGATAGGGCACTTTTAACTGTAAGACAACATTCCAACTGCAACTGTGTTCCTAATGAAGCAGGTAAGTCTTGCTCAACGATTAAATCCGGACTAATGACACTATCTCAACTTTGTCACCCTTGTAAATTCACTGAAACAAAAAACAAACTTTTTCAATTCGAAAAGTTTCAGTTTCACTATTATTAGTTAGTTTCAAGTGGACTGAATAGATCATTACATTGTTCTTACGATGAGAACACTCCCATTGTGCTGATTTCCAACGCCTTTACTATTAGTGGAGCTTTGTGCAAAGTACTGATGATAATGCGTTATCAAAAATCCTGAAGAAAAATATCAGAGCGAGTAACGGTACTATATCATATTTATCGTACTTCTGAATTCTGAGAAACAGAAAAAAGGAGGCCATTCAATCCAAAAAATTTACATATTCACTTTGTTAGGACGACTATCCTTCATAAAACTAAATTCTTTCGAAAAGAACCCGTAAAAATGACTATTTGGGAAATTGTGTCATTTTTTTCTTCATAAATGCTCTTGGTCTGCCGAGAATAGTGCACTTTATTCATTTTGTTCGAATTCACTTACTTACTGAAACAGCGGAAATGTAACTTGAATTCGAAAAAAAAGCGGTTTTTTCCAATGAAGTCCCTTTCTGAATTTTCTGTTTCTGATTTCCCAGTAAAAACCCGGAACTAGCAATGTTCAGGTAGTAGCTAAAAAAATTTTTACAGATCACAATACAAGCTAAGAAACTAGATTCGATGGAAACTCGACGCTTTTATGAGATGGTTTTTATTGGAAAAACTGGCATGTCTCGTTTTGTCTAATCGGACTCCATTTTTTTTATTGATAGTGTCCTACTTCAATTTTGAGACTCTTTCCTAATTTTCTTCGTTTCAAAAAGCCATGAACTACTAGCACGACTCATAAATTGGAAAACCTAAATTCTTGCAGTAATATGTTTCAGTATGGTCATAAACTTGTGAATTATAATATGAATACTATTACGCGCGGGGCAATACTATTCTTATTTTAGTCATGTACACGTTTTTGATGCACAAAGTTGCTCCTAATTCTGATTTTTCGATTAATCCCATTGTGAGTCGTGAGACTAGATTTACTGGGTGCCCGATACTTTCCTCAGTGTGTTTTTATTAGCAACCTTGTTTGCCGTGTTCTGCATGATTGAACTCTCCTTTTTTTTGGAGAATGTACTGTTTCAATTTTTCGATAACAGGAAAAACTATCAGTGTTAATTGATCCTGTCGTAATTGTTGCTGTTGTGAAATGGCTAGTACTACGCATGATCGAAGAGGTTTTCAATTCCAATTTTTCCCCAATTATACTGTTTCAAAACATTCATAACCCTCTGACTCATAACATGAGATAGTTTTTCTGCCAGTCCTTAGATATTAAAAATTTCCATTTAAAAATTCATGTCTATATTATTGTTTACGATTATATGTATAAGTTCGAAGATAGTGCTCCTCAAAAGATGTTGGAGCGGACATGTCAGTCAGATAATGCACATCGAGGTCCAGGCGGGGAATCTGAATTTTATTTTATTATCATTCCTATATGTTCCATTACCGACGGATCCCTCCTAATTGCATTTGCCAAGTTGTGCAACGTGTCAATTGTTCGTGTGGTTTCATGTAGGATTACTGTAGATACAGTAGGCTCAGTCATCTTGCTCACTCGATTATCATCCACATATTTCAGAGCACTTTCACTGGATTTTCGGAGATTACTGTAGCTGAATGCACGTTCACGGAATACCACTGGAGGGGTGGGAGGTTTCTGTAAATGACATGGGGTATTCACTAAATATTCGGAAATGATGAATTCTATAATACTTCACAAAAACTGCATTTGTTTCCAGAACTTTGCTGTTACACTTGCTCTTTTATTCACCAATATTTTTTAAAGTTTCGATTATTAGCACGGGAAAAACTTACTCTCAACGTTGCAATCTCTCCTTTTTCCACTTTAATCGCATTATCCACAAATGCTGACATATCGAAATTCGCAAGTTCTTCTTCAGGAATATTGAATTGATCTCCCAAGTGTTTCACAAGGGATTTCATTGTCATTCTGAAAAAAAGGGAATTTCAAAACAATGCAGTTTCACAAATGTTTTAAAACAACCACACAAATATTGATTTTCATTGTGTTTATCGTAATATCTGACTTTTCATAAGAAAAATCTGTTTCATCAAACTCATGTTTGGCTAACTTTACAATCTTCGACGGTTCTATGATGTCATTGTAAAGGGAAAACAACTCACTTCTTTCCGCCAAACCAGACCACTGCCTGTCCAACATTCTCCATTTTTCTTCCGATATAATGAAGTTTTTTCAGTAGATCTGCTGCAATTTCAATTGCCATTGTGGTCAAAGCGAGGCCAATTCCAATGTAGATTAATGTGATGAAGAGGTAGTCGAAACTGAAATTCTACAGTTAGAATGGGAGGAAACATCTCAGTTTCATCACATTGATGTACGTATAACGGTATTTTACCTCTAATATTATAACCATAATATGATTCAATAAGCTTTTCAATATCAAAATCTACTGCTTCAAATAATTGATACATAAGGTTCTTATAACAATGCTGGCACTGTTTTGGAGCCAACGTTACAGTTAATGTTCACCTCTTCGGCACAAAATCTCCCAATCCAATAGTGGTCAATGTCACAAAATTGAAGTAGAGTGCCTTGAAGAAATCCATTTCCGGCTCGTAAACTGACAGAATCTTTGCTCCAGCCAGAAGATAGCAAGTGAATGTAATGCCCAGAGCGATGGATTCTTCGGTTTTCCTGAAAAAGACATCATACAATTACTGATGGTATTGTGAAAAACTGATTTATGAGTATTTCGAAATAGTAAATTTTTGGTTGACATTATTGTTAAAATTTTGTTTTTTTTTCTGTTTCATAGACAGCTTTTTTGGTATTTCAAAAAATGATACAATATACACGGTGGTATTTCCGGAACCTTTTACCTTTGTTTGGGACAAAATTTAACCGCCTCAAACATGTTTGTTCTTTCTCAAAATTTTTTTACATATACTTCAAAACATGCTGAACAAGTAAGGGCCGGGAGTCGAAAAGAAAATTGGAGCCGTTTTTTTTTGTCAAAACCGGTTCAAACACAACACTTAGGTTCCCTAAAAATCACCGTGAGTATAATACAAAATGTCCTCGAATTGGAAAAAAACCTAGATCACGCTTCAAGGTAACATTGGGTTCTCTAACGCTGCTAAAAATCCCACCTCGGCTCCTCATTCTTCTCTTCCTCCTCCTCTTCTTCATCCTCTTCTCCATCTTCTTGTTTTTCCTCTACCTCTCCTGGCTCCCTTGCTGTTCTCATACTCATTTCTTTCATTTCCTTCCCAGTATTCCATACTTCTGACCTTTCAGAATCCGGTTGCATTGGACTCGTTTTTTGAGATTTCTAGAAACGCAAAATAACTCCTCGTGGAATCAAAATTAAAACTCACTGCTCTTCTCTTCTTGGCTGTCTGAAACAGTTTCACAAGGAAATATGCGAATCTTCTGGCCATTGTCAGAAGATATTTCAGGAATTTCGTCAAGAACATTCCTAGATCAGCAATTGTTAGAAGAGTGAATGGGACACCTATGACACCATAGCAGATTAGGAACAAGCGACCTTCAAAAGTTTCAGGTGCCACGTGACCATACCCTGGAAATAAATAATTTTGGCAGTGATAAGAAATAATCAATAAATAACTAATCAATAAATAACCTCGTTGAAATATGGAAAGTATGAAACGTTGAGTTTCTCAGTTTCGCAATTTTGATAGAAACAACATGAAAAATATGAACACAATTTTGTTTTCTCAGTCCTTGATCTAATTATGAAATATATTATTCAAGAAAAACTCACCAATGGTCGTGATAACCGTGAACGCAAAAATCACGGAATTCCCAATCGACCACTTCTCTGGAGGTGGTCCTTCATCAACTTCTTCCTTTTTCTCCTCCTTTTTCTTTGTTTTCTTCTTTGGCTGACCTCCAAATTCTACTGGATTTGGAACGTTAGCTTCTGCATAGCATCTATCAATGTTCTCAATGTTCAGATGCTCAAAACTGTATGAATCACATTGCGTCTCATGAAATAAGGTTAGGATCGTTCGTTCGAGGCATTCGTGAATCTGTAAAAAGTTAGAGAAAATATTGATCCCAATTAGTTTTGGTAATTGTGAAAATTACTTCTTGAAACACAAAAATGAGCAAGAACTTACCGCAGGATCCAGAAGAGCCAGTTCCTCCCCCAAATAGACTCTGGTGACTCTATCAGGGAGCCCGGTTATGGGTGGAGGTGGTGGTACGGCTGGAACGTCTCGTTTGAATGTAGCACGACTGAAAATGAATACTTCTTCAGGTCCAGGATCTTTTTATAACTCACACTCTATCCGGTGACTCCAACCATTGCATTGAAAGCGCTCCGAAGACCGTGTAGATTGCCACTCCAGCTATCAGTGCAACATGAACAAAGAGGGTGGTGGCCTGGAAGCTATTAGATTTTCTGGATGTCCAGTTTTGAGGTACTAATGATTGACTTCCAATATCATAATTTTTGTGATAAAAGTGAAAAATTGAACATTTTACAGATTATTTCATCCCAATATTATACTTTTGACCATGAGACCAGGGAAATAATGAATTTGTGACAGTAGAATATTTTCAAACTTTACAGTTTCATAGAAGTGTTATCAAGAGTTTTGAACTTTCAGTTTTCAATAGGAGTGGCATATGATAAATTGGCATATGATAAAGCTGACTTGGTTATGACTGTCGATGAAAAAAAATCAAATCGAATCGATTCGGTCCGAGCCAGACCAATTCAGGCCGGGCCAGGTTCAATGAGTCCAGCACGCCAAATATGAGCGGTATAGTCTAGACTAAAGGTCCAAGTCAGGCCAAGCGGGTCTGATGTGACCTAATCAGGCTGAATCAGACTAAAGCATGCTAACGAGTGGTCCAGATCAGGTTAAACTGGATGAAAATAAGCCGGTCTAGTGAGACTAAAGGACCAAATCAGGTTTGATGGGTCTGATAGGACCTATTCCGGCTGAATCGGACTAAGCAGACCTGATTTGATCGGTTCAGGTCCCATCGGGCCGGACCAGATCTAAACAGAACCGGGCTGTCAAGTTCTAATCTGTCTAGTTTTAATACCGAGATGTCTAATAGCACCCTAAAGTTCACAATTTGGCTTTTTTTTTTCGAAAAATATTTCTATTCCATAAACGTCATATACCGATACACGTATCATGAATTTTTAGTTCCTATCCTTTCCTGGAATCTCTCACTCTCTTTTTTTCCCCACCTAATGCATTCTAAATTGGACCTACCTCTGCCAAAGTGGATTTCAAGTTGTCCACCAGAAACATATCGTTTCAATTATTTATAGTAAGAAAATAGAGAAAAGCACAAATTTTTTCCAAAAAAAGCCAAATCGAAAAGTGTATGTGTGGATATAAAATGTGCCCTCTCTCTATGCTTGAAAGATGTCAAGTTGCTCTTCCGGTGAGCACAATGACGGGAGAAGTTTTGAAAAGGGAAGGGAAATAATTATAGAAGAAGAAAGGTAAGGGGGAGCCCAGACGGGGTTTTTGGTGTTTTTCTGGCTGCAAGCATGCTCCATTGACTTTGAATAGGAATGGGGAAGAGTTCCTTTGCAGGTTTATAATCAATGATCATCATTAAGGGGACTTACCCATTGATATTTCTCCGGAATATGAAAGTCGCACTTCATCTTGATTCCAGTTTCAGCAGGTTTACTTCATCCTGAAATTTTTTTAGGTCAGTGGAAATGCTTATCGCGATTTGGTTGGAAAGAGGTATAGAAAGTTTGCGTAATTATACGTAAAAAAGCTATGGATTGATGATCCAATTGTTTGTCAGTTCAGAGGGAGTATTGAATATGCTAAAAACAAAGTTCTTCATTGAGAGTACCATGATTTACTGATCCAATGAAACAATAATTTTCAAATTTTATAGGTAGACAACTTGAAACTGTATTAGTTTCACAAGTGTTCTGTTATGAATCTGTTGCACTAGCGAATTCAACCCAGGAAATTTCATCGTTTTTTTAGGATATATTCAAACCATTAACGTTTTTTGGTTCACAAGGCTAATTAGTAGCCTTGTGAAACATAAAATTTTCATTAAAAAAAGAAGATTTCGGACCAGTAACTGACAATCAATGAACACCGTTAGTCATTTCTAATCTCCAACCTATATTGGCTCACTTAAATTCATACGAAATATAAGTTGCATTTGAATCTGTAAAAAAAAAGCAAAAGGAAATATAGTGTTTGTTGTTTCACTCATTTCACATTATTTTCACAAAATATCTACCTTTTGGTTTGCTTCCGTTTCCTTATAAAACAGCATGCTTCTGGAGTTTTGCCCCTCATTACTGGTATTGCTAACAGCATCTATGACAGTTATAAGTAGAAAACATGAAACAGTGTTCTTATCACAGTAATATTGATTGAAAGGAAAACAATTTAATGCATAAGAGACATTGTATTACTTAGGTTTCAGAAGAAAAATGTTTTTCCGACAAATAAGTGTTTTACTGTTTCATTAGGTGTGTTTACTGACTCCTTGAAACAGAAAAATATTGCCAAGTTCCTCTTGATTTAAAGTAAAGTTACGAGAAAAAAACTAAATAGCTATGATCTGAGTACTGGATTTATTCTCATGTACTATGCTCTTGGAACGAATATCTTCATGGAAAAGACCAATTCTTAACTTTATGAATTAGTATAGTAGATATCACGAGGTTTCGAATTGAGTATTTCCTATTCTAACAATTCCATTATTCTCTATTTTTATAAGTGGACAACTTGAAACTGTTCTAGTTTCCGAGATACTTTGTTAGTAATCTGGTGCATCAGCGAGGTGATCAATGATTAGATAGTTTTGTTTTCAAATATCACAAGTAACCAACATTCTCATGATTCCCAAGGCTAATTTATAGAAGTATCGGAACATAAAAATTTTGAAAAAAGAAAGAAAACTTGGGTCGGTGGTCTACTACCATGGGGGGGGGGGTAGTAGACTACCAGTCTTTGAAACTGCTGCTGAGAAAATGACAAACTACTACCAGCAAACCTTGTTTCTCTTTTAACTCATTCCTACACGGTACTGAATCTTGCCGGGATGTACTAAATAAATGTCCTATTTGAATCCGTATAAAAAACTCGAGAACCTATAGTTATTTACTGTTTCTTTCTGCTCATATTTTTTTCCGAAAATACATCGATAGGTCAGTGTTTTCTTGCTCTCATAAACAGTATAGATTTCTTTGAGTTCATCAAAAAATATACTTGAGTCCGTAACATAATACTCAACTTTTTTACAGTTTCACAGTTATTATATTGTGTTCACAATAATTATATTTGCTAGTTTAATTGTGCATGTGCTTCTGGAGTGGAGTCTCGAATGAAAAACAACAGAACTGGCGCCACAACCTACTTACTGTTTCAATACTTTGTGATTTGGATAAGTAGAAAACATGAAATAGTGATCCAATCCTAAATACTTCGGTCGGAAGCATAGTAATTGCTCCTCTTGACAACAAAGTGAATTTCTGTTTCATGAATGTGTTTACTCAAATCTCGAAACAGTAAAGTTAGTTTTGAATTCACATAAAGAAATGTGCTTCTGGAATGGAATCTCAAATAAAAAACAAAAGAATTATCGACACACTACGTGAACTGTTTCAAGAAATTGTGATTTGGATAAGTAGAAAACATGAAATAGTAATTTTATCAAAGAAAAATTGGTCGAAATCAGACCCAGCATAATGCAGTGGTGGGGTACTGTATTATTGGAAAGCTGTAAAAGTTTCAAAGTGATTGATCCTCTTGACCGAAAAATGAACTTCTGTTTCATGACTGTGATTACTGAAATCTCGGAACAGTGATGCTAGTTCTGAATCCCACTCTGGAACGTTAGCACAAATAACCAATCGTTTTTGCTATTTTCCCCCAGCTCGCCAGAAATAACATAAAACAATCTGCAGCAAGTTTCCTTAGCAAATTGCCCAGTCAATTCAAAGTTATTCTAGCCGTTTCTAACTTACTAGCTA
>GL380354.1:8278-18952 GCA_000143925.2 Caenorhabditis brenneri
GTACGTACGGTAGCAATTGAATTTATACGGTAGTTTTCGTGGTGGGACACCGGGTAGGGACGCCGGCCACAACTGTCTTTCATACAGATTGGCATAATACTATGAGCTTACAAAAAACAGATTTATCCTAACTAGAAATATGATTTTTTAAAGAGTTGAATAACTCGTAATTCAGTGATATCGGGATATGGGTCCAAAAAACCCAATGTGCACCATTTTTAGAAATCTATGAAGAAAAAATAATTTCTACTGAAACAGTAATTTTTTGCGATTTGAGAAACACATTTCATTTTGAAAAATAAATTATACTCTTAAAAAATGGAGGAGCTACACTCTTGAAAATAATTGAAATTCGCTAAAAAGGAATTATCAGCTAGTAAAAGTTGAAACAGAAACATTTTTTTTTTCAGAAATTAGAGTCAAAATGTTTTTGGAAAAAAAAGAACTAAACAGTGGAAAAATTCTAGAAGCCAGGGAGAGAATGTTTCTTTGAAACTGTGAACGTTTTGAAAAAGATACCCGGCGAACAAGGATATAACCAAGAATTCCAACACTAGTTCCGGAAATTGAGGAAAAATATTTTGAAACAGTGAAATAATTGGAATTAAACATGATAAAGCAGATATACCCATAACGATTTGTTTGGGTAAAAAAGTTTCCCAAAAAAATTGCTATCTGTTTCAAAAAATAACGGATTGTTTGTTAGCCCATTGTGAAAATAATGTCCAATTGTTCATCAGAAGGAAATCTTCTGTTTTTATTCATTTTTTTTTAGTTTTTTTGCTGTTCTGCGGTTTTCTGGAATATAAATTGGTGGGAGTATGTTTTTAATAGTGTCTAGAACAGAACTAATGCTGCTATTGGAAGTTCACTGGAAATATTGATTGATCGAAATAGTCATTTTTTTCGTAATTTTTCTTCTCTGTTTCAGCCAATTATCACTGTTTATATGTAAAGGAATATTGCCAGTTTCTGTGGTCTTATCCGTTTTCGTTCGCATGTTCTCTGAAATTTCGAAACAATAAAAATTTTTGAGAATTATTACATTTTTTTTGTTCTGAATAACTTTTGTAAAGATTTTTTGCAAATAAATAAGGTAATCAAGTTTCTATCACTTCCAATTATTGTGAGATTTCTTATCGATACACAAATAATTTGAAAAATTGTGAAAAGTTAAAATTTGTAAAACTTCAAAACAGTAAAAAATTTTCACTTTTTCAAAAATGATGCATTTTCTTTTTTTGACATCTGGGAATGTTTGTTGAATCTGGTTTTCTAATTTTCTTGAACTACTAGAATAAGGAGAGTTTAACAAAAAAATTGTCAGAATTAGAAATGTTTATGGAAAAAAAACTTGCGACTTAATTTTTTTGACGAATTTTACTTTTTCGAAAATCAATAAGACGGGGAAACGCTAAGCGATGCCAACTATCTCCAAAAATCAATATAAAAACTGAAATTCTGCTGAAACTGTAACTTTTTCTGTAACTAAAAAAATTATTCTAGGGTTTAAAAGTTGAAGTTACGAATTAATGATTAATAGCGAATTTTGTTGGCAGTTCATTAAGAAGTTGAAAAAATTGGAATAATTCAAAAGATTGAGTAATTTTTTTTATTAAAAAAGACTGTTCTCGAAAACCAATACCATACGAAACAATGAGAAAATTTCAGAAGCTAGGGAAGTTTTCTTGGAAACAGTGAAAATTTTGACAACAATTTTTTAAATAATACAACTATACCAAAACTATTTTTCTAGTTTCAAAAAATCCCAGTATTTTGTAGTCCTTTGTGAAAAATATTGAATTAATTTTGGAATATTTCATTTGTTTTTCAATACTTCATTCACTTTTTAGTACCATTGGAAAGTCATCGGCCGATGGCCAAATTTGTATGGAACACTGAAAAAACTTACTGTTCCATATTATTTGGATAAAACATCTTTCTATTGTACCATGGTTCCATTTGCAACAGAATAAACTTTGAGGTATATATAATTCTGTGAATTTCATGCAAGACACAAATTTGAAAATTTGTTAGTTTGATTTTTTGGAATCAGAAATGGTCTCAGGCCGTCCCATCAGATATTAGTACTGAATCCCTAAAAGTTTTCCAACTCTATTCAAAATTTTGCAAAACAGATCATGCAGTCAACAAACGAAGATTTTCATAACGTATTCCTCCTTTCTTTCTCTACCACAACACTATTTCTTTTTTACGACCTGGGATACTCAATGGCTGGAAACGCCGGAGGGAAGAGAAAATGGACACGTGGAACATGATGAAAATTGAGAACAAGATACGACAGAGAACGAGGCTACCTCGAATCAGAACCGTGCCCAAATCAGACTACCCCAGATTAGAACCAAAAATCTGAACTGAACCGGCTCATTCAGCCCGATGTGACCCATACGGCCTGAATAGGCCTAGATCGAGTTGAATGGGTCCAAATGGGTTCAAACGGTCTAAATTGGTCAAAAAGGCTCAAATACGCCGAAACAGCTAAATTGGACTGAACAGCCTAAAGCGGCCCAAAAGCTTGAACCGGCTCAAACCGGCCCAAACAATCGAAATTGGCCCAAATCAGCCCAGAGCGGACCAGATGGCCTGGATCGGCCAGAATCAGCCCAAACACAAACCGGCCCAAAGTGGACCAGATGGCCTAAATCAACCCACAAAGCCGATTCGAGTTTCGGTCATTTTGAGTCAAATGGGTCAATTCGGGTCGATTTGGGCATTTCGAGGAGTTCTGATTCGGGCACAGTTTGAAAGAAACTGATTCTCAGTTCCTGGATAACTAATTTGCAACTTCTAGTTCTTCTATTTTCCCGAATTTTTCTACAATTGCTATCTTCAAGATTCTGTTTTGAAACATTCATTGTTCAAATTTCACTGCGCGACAATGATGAACAATCATTTATTGAAAACTTTATGACACTCCACTTTAACGATTGGTGACGTTGCTGGAGTTCTTTCCTTTGGCGACTGAAAAAAGAGTATTCGAACGTTCATACTCATGTACTGCTTGTTCAATTCCAAGAATTCCATTTCCAGGTATTGAAGTTGATGTGTCGATCGGTCAATAAGCTCGGAGTAGCTTTCAAGGTTTCCTTTGGTCATATCTATAACTTTTAGAGCTTGGATTACTGTACGATTACGGTAGCGACAGTAAACCGAGAATTACACTGACAAGTGAAAAAAGTTTTTCTGGTTTTTTTTTCCGCAGACCCATGGTACAAACTATTCTCTCACCTTAATTTTCAAAAAATCATATTGACAGAGACCATTTAGTCGGATAGTTAGAAGGTCAATGAATAAAGAAAAAATTTTAGAAAAATCAGGAGACGGACTAGTCCCCTACCAAGGCGACAGGAAAGAGCAAATGTGATTTGGACAGAAGAAAGAAGGGTGGCATATATCAGAGATGCGATAGAACATTACAAGACGCAGACAGCGAGAGGAAGAGATGGCGCCAACTGGCACCCCGTTTTTCGTTGCAGGAAGATAAGGGAAAGCGACCACTCTCTCTTTTTTCTAGGGAATGATAGGGAGAGACGAACACAACTTTTGCTCGACTCGTTCTTTTCTCTACATGTGCTACCTTTTCCTTATTTGGAGCAAGGGAAAAAACTGGTTATTCGTGTGATTTTATTAGTCGGTAATTGGATTGCAATGATTTTCAGAATTTTTTGAATTTTTTTGATACAGTAAAAAGTACTTTCTACAAATTACGAATTGGGAAGAGAGGGTGAATGGATGATACTTTCAATTATTGTTTCACAATCTCCACAGCTCGAATTACAAAAAAAACAGATATAGTAAAGTTTTTTCACTGTTTCAAAAATTCTAGACTTTCTTTCATTGACTACTCGGGGTGTTAATCCGAGGCAGCATTCTGTTTTTCTTGAACCGTCAGAATATTATGAGGTCAGAAAAAAAATGTGTCAAAACTAGGGGAATGGATTGGAAAAAAGTATGACTTCACTCTTTTTAAAGCATTGAACTTTTTTCAAATAACCATAGCAAAAGATTATCTTCGAAAATCTATTTAAATAAGAATGAAAGCCTGCTGAGAAACAGTAATTAAAAATAATCCTAGGATGAAAAAGTCGAAGTTAGAAAAGAAAGTGAATTTGGTAGTGAATTTTGTTCAGTAGAAAATTGAAAAAACTTAAAATCGTATTTTTTTTCATAAAAGTTCTGGAAAAAACAAAATCGAGACGGAAACAATGAAAAAACTCCGAAATCATAGGAAATGTTCTTTGAAACAGTAAACATTTTGAAACTTTTTTAAAATAATATAACTTTTTCAAAACAATTTTTACAGTTTAAAAAAAACTCCAGTATTTTGTAGTCTCAAGTAAAAAATATTGTGTCTTCGAGACTCTGTGAAATAATGCGATTTTTATTCCTCTGGAGTATTTAAATTTTAAAGAAAAAATTTGGGAATATATTCTTTTTTTTATACTCATTTCAGCTTAAAGGAGGACTGAAGTCACATTTTTTATTTTTGATTCTGGTAGATTAGCACATTTTAGGAACATTTCCCTCTTGACGCATATGTCGAAAATCACTCTGAAACGAGATATACAGCTGCGAAGAACAAGAAGTTCTCTTTTCCCACGAGGAGTACAAGAGGGACGTAATGCGTTTTTGCAAAGGAGAAACTGTTTCTGATCACTTTTCCGTACTTTTCTTGTTTTCTGATCATTTTTTCTTGCTCTAAAGTCATAAAAAAAAGAAAAACACAGAAAAAAAAACGGAAAAAGTACAAAAAACGCAACGGGAAAAGAGAACGTTTTGTTCTTTGCAGCTGTATATCTCGTTTCAGAGTGATGTTTGACATATGCGTCAAGAGGGAAATGTTCCTAAAATGTGCTAATCTACCAGAATCAAAAATAAAAAATGTGACTTCAGTCCTCCTTTAAGCTGAAATGAGTATAAAAAAAGAATATATTCCAAAATTTATTCTTTAAAATTTAAATACTCCAGAGGAATAAAACTCGCATTATTTCACAGAGTCACGAAGACACAATATTTTTTACTTGAGACTACAAAATACTGGAGTTTTTTTTTAAACTGTAAAAATTGTTCTGAAAAAGTTATATTATTAAAAAAAAGTTTCAAAATGTTTACTGTTTCAAATAAAATTTCATATGGTTTCAGAGTTTTTTCATTGTTCCGTCTCGATTTGTTTTGGCACTATTGAAAAGTCGGTGAAAATAACCGGAACAATATGAAACAGTGGGAAAAATTTACTGTTACAAAATATTTCAAGAAAACATTTTTACATTCTAACAAGGTTCCATGTGTTGGTGTTTTCAGGAAAAAAACTTTAGAGTATAAATAATTTTTTTTTCTGTAAATTAATTATCAAAAATTTTTCAATTAGACAGTCTGACCGGAGAGTTGAAGAACTTCCCATCCTCATGGTAATTACATCTCATGTCGAGAATCCCTGTCATCTGAAGATCAAACTTGTTAGCTACTTTGTCTTTTGGCACGCACTATTTTCTCACTTTTACTTTCTCGATTTCCGAATCCAGTCTTCCTTCGTAGACTCTCCAATTAGGGTGGTTGACTGACTCGAAACCACATGCTGATCCGTCGGGGCTGCTGAAATTGTTGATTGAAAAAAAAACTGGGAGTTTTGAAGCTTACAAGTGAACTCTCATCCGGTATTTCAGCCTATAGTCAACATTGAGGAACGATGTGGAAAATCC
This sequence comes from Caenorhabditis brenneri, assembly GCA_000143925.2. Lineage (NCBI taxonomy): Eukaryota > Metazoa > Nematoda > Chromadorea > Rhabditida > Rhabditidae > Caenorhabditis > Caenorhabditis brenneri. The sequence continues at coordinate 13,999 of GL380354.1, forward strand.
TGTTTTGATGTTCTAGGCTCTTCCAGAGAACATTTTATTTTTTCTGCCGATGTCATACAAGACACAGACCTGAAAATTGATTAATTACTGACATTTCATCAAAACCTTTTTCTCTACAATGTTTCTATATTCTAGAAAGGAGTTGGACACAAATCCTATAGCATTTGGTGCTCGGATTACTGTAGGATTACGGTAGCTACAGTAACTCCATTTTCAGGAAACGTGTTTGGAATGAACTCCATTTTCCTTATGTAGTATCTACGGGACACCAATAGTACAGATACAAAAAATGGTGAAGATTACTGTAGGATTACGGTAGGTACAGAGGGCCAAGGAATCCACTGGCAATTGCTCAAGGAGTTAGCTTTCAGAATCCATAAACGATCATTTTGGCCGGAGTTCAAAAAATCAAAAAATTTTGGCGGGAATTCAGAAACTCAAAGATTTTTGGCGGGAATTCAAAAGCTCAGAAAATAGGCGGGAACTGAAAATTTCAAAATTTTTTAAAATTTGGCGGGAATTCGTATTTTCAAAAATTCAAACGAACCTCTGAGTAGTTGCTTCTGTTTCCAATGAATGGAACATCGTAACTGAAAAAATTTGAATTATTTTGAAATGCGTCTGAAAACTTGAATTACCGTTGGATAGCCATCTTTTCCCATTTCCACGAGTCCAATCATGAGGTGATCCACAAGAAAGTTGTCCTCATTCCTGTCTTCCTCCGATACCCAATTCATGTTGATGACTCCATTCAGCTGAAAACACACAATTTTAACTACTATTTCCCTTCAAAATCATTTTCTTACAAATGGTCATTTTGCCCTTGCCATTGATAGATCCTTGTTGCAATCCGATCGTCATTCATACTGAAATTAGGAAAAATGGTACTGACTTTCAGCTAGTTTACTAGTACTTACACCCGTAATCTTATGAAAGAATACTCGTTGAAATGCGGGAACGAAATGAACTTGTTCAATTTGAACACGTACACTTCCAGCTCCATTTGATCATGCGCCCCGTCCTTGACGTCTACCACAACCGCTACTCTGCTTCTGAAAAATTTATTTACTTCGTTTTTGTACTGAAAAACTAGAATTTCGCGTCCGAATAATTTCCGAAAGACCTTTTTTCGGTTTCTTTGTTCCGATAAAATTTAAATTCCGAAACTTTTTTGTTGATATTTTCAATCCTAAAAATCGGAAAAAAAGTTTTCCGTTTCAAAAAAAATTCGGAACAATTCCAATAAAAATGTTTTCGATTTTTTCATCCTATATCGAGAAAAGTGGATTTCTTCTTTTTTTCAGTTTTTTTTATTCCGAAGATTCCGAAAAAAAATTTCCCTTATATTTTTTTTTGTTTTTTCTTTCACCCCTAGTACAAACAAACTCTCACCTTAATTTTCAAAAAATCATAATAGCCAAGACCATCTAGCTGGATAGTCAGAATAAGAATAAATATAGAAAAAAATTTAGAAAAATCAAAAGACGTGGTAGTCCCCTACCAAGGGAACAGAAAGGAGTAAATGTGGTTTGGTTAGAAGAAGAAAGGGTGGCCACATATCAGAGATGCAATAGAGCATTACAACAGAGAAGACGCAGGCAGCGAGAGGAAGAGCAGTGGCGCCAACTGGCACCCCGTTTTTCGTTGCAGGAAGATAAGGGAAAACGACCACGCTCTCTTTTTTTCTGTCCGCATTCTGTTTTTTTTTCTCTATTTTCCCGGGAGAGATAGGGAGAGAAGAACACAATTTTTGCTCCACAGGTTCTATTCTGTTTTTTACATTTGCTCCTTTTCCCTTATTTAAAGCAAGGAAGAAGAGGGTTGCATCGAAAAAAAAGGAGGGACTGATCTTCAGAAATTTTTCACTTTTCTTTCTACAAATCGGGTAAAAACATTGAAATCAAACATAAAAACTATGTATTTCAGGCAGATCGGAACTAAAAATTTGGTGGATAAATGTAAGAAGGCAGGAGTCAAACGCTTTCATTATGCATCAAGCGTCGCCGTGGCATTCGTTGGAAATGAGCAATTCAAACCAGAAGTAGTGAGAACATATTTTTATAGTATTTTCACAAAAAGCTATTTCAGTATTTGGACTTTTATTCGGCTTCGGAAGCTCAAGCCGAGAAGTTCGGCCTGGAGCAGTCGAATGAAAATTTCAAAACGTCAAGTCTATGGCCCTGAAGATCCAAATGTCACCAGAAAAGTTGCAGTGAGTTTTTTTCTTTTTTTTTTTGACATCAACATGGCGATTTTTTTTCAGGATCTCATCGAACGAGGATTGTTCGTGGCGATGATTTCCAATTATGGACGGGAGCAGAGCTGTGCGAAAAATTTCCGAAAAATTTATTTTTTTTTCGGTTTTTTCGGCCATTTTCCGGAAAAAATTATTTTTTCGCCTCTATAAACCGAAAATTGTTTTCGGGGAAAACCGAAAAAATATTTCGAAAAAAACCTTCAAAAAACATGTTTTACCGCCTTTTCACTCATTTTCCATTGAAAAAAAAACAAAAAAATCGAAAAAAAATCGAAAAATTCCGAACAATCATTTTTCGATTTTTTTTCGCCCTGAAAAATTCGAAAAAAAGGTTTTTTCGAACCGAAATTTTCGGAAAAAAATTTTTGTTCGATTTTTTTCGGAACTTTTTTTTTCGCACAGCCCTGTTTGATGTCTTCAAAATGTGATGTCTTTAATATCATTGATTCTTATTATATATGTTGTCTCAGAACCGATGCAAACGAATAGACGGATATCAAAATTAAAAATTTTCATTTTTTCAAATAGAACCCTCAAGACAAGTAATAGATGAACAGAAAAGCGAAAGCTGTACAAGTAAAATCCTATGCCATAGAATAAACATATAAATAAAATATCTCACTAATCAGTTGCTTCCCAGAAAATGGTCTTTCCTTCAAAAATCTCTGGACAAGGGAGGGGAGAAACGATTACTTTTTCTCTGAAAAATGCTTTTGTCAGTCAAAATAACTATAGAAACGAATTACAATTCGTCATAGTCCGCAATTGAGCACATCAAATGGTTCATCCGGATGGCTCCAACCGGTGAGTCGAAGATTTTTCCCTTCTCATCTTCATTATAATAACCGTCTTGCTGTAGCAGGCCAGATATCTGAAAATTAGATTTTTTTAATGAAATTTACATTTTATTTTATTTTATTTATTTTTGTTTTATTTTATCTTATTTTAATTTTTTCATTTTTATATTTTTTTTTTCATGAAATTTAGATTTTTTTAAAAATAATTTCCTACTTTAAAGTTATTTTGGTCAATTGTCTAATGTTACGAACTATTTTCTCACCTTCCCTTGTCCAATCTCCGAGCCTGATTCCCTTGCTTCGCACACTCTCCAATCAGGATGACTGATTGCCTCGTACCCGCACGCGCTTCCGTCAGGAAGGCTGAAATCAATAATTGAGAAAAGAAAACTAGAGTGTCCAGGCTCACAAGTGAACTCTCATCAATTGACGGTACTTCACTCTGTAGTCGACATCGAGAAACGGTGTGGAAAATCCTGTACTGATGTTCCAGGCTCTTCCAGAGGACATTTCATGTCACACAGGCTGAAAATTGATATTAGAAAAGTTATTTTTCTCAGATTCCATTCAAAACTTTTTTTTCCTACAAAAAAAATTATTTTCTGTATTTTTATTTCAAAAAATTTTTGGAAGTTTACTCACCTTCACTTTTCCATCGATTAAAATTTAAAAAATTAAAAATAATCATATTGATAGAGACCATCGAGCTGGATAGTCAGAAGATGAATAAATATAGAAAAAAAAATTAGAAAAATCAGAAGACGGGCTAGTCCCCAACCAAGGGGACAGAAAAGAGTAAATGTGGTTTGGTTAGAAGAAAAAAGGGTGGCTACATATCAGAGATGTGATAGAACAATGCAACAGAGAAGACACAGACAGTGAGAGGAAGAGCGGGCGCCAACTGGCACCCCGTTTTTCGTTGCAGGAAGATAAGGGAAAACGACCACTCTCTCTTTTTTTTTCCGTACACTTCTGTTTTTGGTCCACTCCCTTTATTCCTAGGGGAGAAAGGGAGAGAAGAACACTTTTTTTGCTCGACTCGTCTTTTTTTTGGGCTCCTTTTTTCTAATTCAAAGCAAGATGGGAAAGGGTTGTATTGAAAAGAAAAGATAGATTATTAATCAGAAAAAAACGGTTCAAGTCAGTGAATTTGTTCTCGTGAATTGAATCCATTAGTAAATTTTGAGATTTTAAGGAAGAATTTTCAAATTCATTTGAAACAGTAAAAACCTTTCTGCAAACGCACAACAGATCGGAAAGAGGGTCTTTCTTTTCAAAAAGTATATCATTCTTATATATAAAAAATGAAGTGACGTCTGTGTGTAAATATATGTATATACAAGACTGCCGCGCCTTCGGCGCTTCAGCCTTGTTTTGTTCGCCGCTTCGCGGCTCACTTTTGAAAAATGATGTTCGCGGCTTCGCCGCTCACTATTCAGGGAAAGGTCACGGTACTTTTCTAAATCCGTGAATCTTTTGATGGCGAGACTGACAAACAAATATATATATATATATATTTACACACAGACGTCACTTCATTTTTTATATATAAGAATGATTTGTCATTCGCACGTTTCTTTTTCATGTACATCTGATACTAATTTTAAGAACCGTTAGTCACAAAAGTTCGATCGGAGTCGCCTAATTAGACAAGATGGATGCCCCGCAAGAATTACGCGCCTTTAAACTACAGCTCTATTTTGTAACAGTTCTAGATGGTAGCAGATCCATGTCGTATAGGTCTATCTTGTAGCAATTCTATTGCGTATCAGTTCAAATTTGAGCCCTTCTATTTTGTAACAAGTTCTATTTTGAGCATGTCTATTGTGCACAGTTCTAATAACGAGTACTGTCCAGTAGATACTTTATGAATTCAGTATAGTGAGTGTTATTGCGTTTT
>GL380354.1:23307-52634 GCA_000143925.2 Caenorhabditis brenneri
TTTTCACCATTTTCTCATGATCTTTTAGAAGAGATTTCATATGATTTTTTTTACTGAGGAAGAGACAAGAGATCACCATCATGAATATATAAAAAGAAGTTGAAAAAAATTATTCGGAACCGAAAAAATGCCGAAAGTGGTAATTTTCATACTTGGAAAATTTCGGCCCGGCCCCGGGCCGATGGAAAATTTGCCGGCCCGGCCCGGATTAAGATTTTGAAAAAATTTCATCAATTTTTTTTTGCAAAACTTTTCCAAAAATGTTCAACTTTCATACAAAAGTATCAAAAACATCAATATTCTTCATTTCAATCCAAAATAGCATCATATAACACCATTTTACTCTAAAAATCGCCTATTGAAAAACCAGCTCTGAAAATCCGGCCCGACCCGGCCCGGTCGGCCCGGATTTTCAGAGCTGGTTTTTCAATAGGCGATTTTTAGAGTAAAATGGTGTTATATGATGCTATTTTGGATTGAAATGAAGAATATTGATGTTTTTGATACTTTTGTATGAAAGTTGAACATTTTTGGAAAAGTTTTGCAAAAAAAAATTGATGAAATTTTTTCAAAATCTTAATCCGGGCCGGGCCGGCAAATTTTCCATCGGCCCGGGCCGGGCCGAAATTTTCCAAGTATGAAAATTACCACTTTCGGCATTTTTTCGGTTCCGAATAATTTTTTTCAACTTCTTTTTATATATTCATGATGGTGATCTCTTGTCTTTTCTCAGTAAAAAAATCATTTGAAATCTCTTCTAAAAGATCATGAGAAACTGTGAAAAAAATACTGTTTCAAATTATAAGGCTCGGTGGTTCGAAGCAATCAAATTCAATGGTTGTGTAATTTGTTTTTAAACACCAGTAGAATATTCAAATATATTTTGCTTTATTCTGTTTAAAAAAATCTTATATACATGTAACTCGTCAATTAGATATTGAAATATTTCCACCCCCTAGATCCTGGGTTTGAACCGAATCTTCTATGACTTCTTTTGCTTCATCTCGAGTGGCAGCAAACGGAATTTCGTTCTGAAAAATAACAAAAAGAAATGGAAGATGTAAGGGTCTTGCTCGAATTCTGTCTTGCTCTCAATTTACGCCCCTTGAAGACTGTTCAAAATCTATTTTTTATAACGTACGGCTGTTGGAATCCAGAATGGAACAATGATGATTTTGGCTCCTTTCCAGAACAGGGGTCCCTTGAAGGGTCAGAAAAAAACAAAGGGTCCCATGCCATATTCGGAAAGTCCAGAATAAGGTTCCGCATAAAGCCAAGCTTTAAGCTTTAACTCACGTGAGACCTTGTCAAGCCGAACTCACAAAGCTCATTTTCATTTTTGCGTCAAAGCTCATTGAGGCTCATTTTGAAAAAATTCATTTTTAAAAAGCTCAAAAAAGCTCGTTAGGCTCATTGATAAGCTTAGCTCAAAGCTCAAAAAAGCTTGAAAAAGCTCATTCAAGCAAGTGAAATCTTTAAAAAAAAATTTGTTTAAAACATGAAAAGCGTTTAAGCACAGTATGCGGGGCCGGAAGTCATGTCGGCAATTGGGTCCGGCCCGATGGGCGTTGAGCCCGGTCCGATCCAAGTCAGTCCGAAGCCCAGTTTGGCCTAATAGGGTCCGAGTTCCTATTTATTTCAATTCGGGCTACTTTGCCCGAAGGTCCCGTCAGGGATTATTTGGCCTGAAGCCTACGCCGGCTCGGTCCGACTCAGCCCGCTCATGTCCAGTATAGCCTGGTCCGGCCCAGTTCAGCCCGGTCTGGTCCAGTTCAGCCCGGACCAGCCCTGTCCTGATCAGCCCGGTCCGGTCCAGTCTTGCCCTGCCCAGTCCAGCCCAGTCCGGTTCAGCTCGGCCTGATACAGTTCAGTCTGGGCTAATCCGGTCCGGGCCAGCCTGGTCTGGTCCGGAACACAGCCCCGTCTTGGCTTGAATTGGTCAGGTTCAAAGTCCAATTCGGATTTTTCGCTTTGAACCTTCATATGGTCCGATACCGGTTTCTTTGCCAAACAGAAGGCTCACATGAGCTTTTCAAGCTTTCGAGTAGAAAGCTTGAATGAGCTTTCTAAGCTTTTTGAGCTTCTTTTCAAAACTCACGAATAAAACAAATGAGTCCAAATGAACTTTTCAAAAAGCTCGGAAAACGTGAAAACTCATTTCATGAAAATTTCATGCGGAACCTTAGTCCAGAAAAAGACAGGGATCAAAAAATTTTTTTTTCGAAAGTTTCGGACCGAAAAAGTTGAAAAACCTTTTGTTTCGAATTTTTCAGGACGAAAAAAAAAACGAAAAATGATGCTTCGGAATTTTTTGGGTTTTTCGATTTTTTTTTCGAAGTTTTCGGTTTTTTCAGGAAAAATGGATAGAAAGGCGGTAAAAACACAAGAATATAGAAACAAAAACCGTTTTTTCCGAATTTTTATTCGGTTTTTTTCTCTGTTTTTTCGGCAAAATTTTTCGACGAAAAAACCGAAAAAAATAAATATTTAGAATACTTTTCGCACAGCCCAGTTTAAAATGTTTGAGAAATACTGCAGGGTAGCAGGTAGTGAAGTTTATCAGAAAAACGCAATGAAAACAAAATTTTTATTTTTTTTTTAAATCCAACGAGAAGAATGGTGGTCATCCAACGACGGTCACATTTTTTGGTCCTCGTAGAGAACACGGTAAGTAGAACTTTTCGAATTTCAGGTCGTCAATCTCTATCTGGAATTTGAGAAATTTACACACTGAATGGAGTAATGGGCTTACAGAAAAGTGTTTTACAGCTGTCCTTAATTTGATTTGAAATCGTTTTCCAGGAATTATGGGAGAACGCCTCTTCTGTTGCGGCTCTATGGGATTTGGAGTAGAACAATATTATCTAAGAATCATAGTTACATGAATGATGAAATAGCTAGGCCGAAAAATTTGAAAACCTCACCTTTTTTGCAGGTACAATGTCAATGCTCATCAGGTTACTCATGGAAGAGCATGAAAGAGTCAATGCTGATAGAGAGATTGCTGGAATAAAAAGAAGTTGAAAATTGTTCCAGGCAAAATTGTTTTTGGTTTCTCAGTTCCAGAAATTCCGGTAAAAATATTATACCTGTGCTAGGCTCCCAAATAACCATTCTACCGATTTTTGATCATAAAATTCCGAAAAAAAAATATTTTTTGACATTTTTGTTCCGAAAAATTTTTCCCGGTTTTTTTTATTCAAAGGAAAATAGTTTTCATAGTTTTCTCACCTTCACTTTTCCATTGAACAAAATAGTAAAAAATTAGAAATAATCATATTGGCAGAGACCATCTAGCTGGATAGTCAGAAGATGAATAAATATAGAAAAATTCAGAAAAATCAATAGAGGGGCAGGCCCCCACAGGGAGCCAAAGGAGAGTAAATGTGGTTTGGTTAGAAGAAAAAAGGGGCCACAATTCAGAAATACGATAGAACATTACAGCAGAGAAGACGCAGAAAGCGAGAGGAAGAGCCCTAGAAAACGACCACTCTTTTCTTCTAGCGGGTCCCATCCCTTTTTCTATTTCCTCCATATTTTATTTGTTTTCGGTTAGAAAAAAAGGTGGTCGATGCTAAAAGTCTGATACGAAGTTTCGAAATTGAGCGAAATTTCCATGAAACAATGATCATCCAAAAATTGTCGATTCATAAAAAACCTTTAAAAAACCAAAAAAAAAAACTGTATTTTTTGTTTAAAAATTCGGAATAAAAATTCAAATACCAACTGAGAAATTAATAAAAACAATCGAGGATTTGATCAGAAAATTTTTTGAAACAGTCGAAATAACATTTTATGAGTACGCAAAACAGAAGCTGATACTTATTTTTTTCCGTTTTGAAATTTCGGCAAAACATATTGCTGTTTCAAAAAATATCTATCATTTTTTGGTTCTATGTATGAATATTGTCTGCATACTATCTTTTGCTTTTTCCTATACAATTGTTCGAGACTAACCGTATAATGAAGATAGGAAAAAGCTGAAATTAATTACTACTTTCAGCATTTTTTCTGTTCCAAACACGTTTTTCCAACGTTTTTCTCATATATTCATAAAGGTGAAGACTACTTGTATACTCTCAGTAAAAAATCATCTGAAATTCCGTCTCACAAATCAGGAGAAACAGTTAAAAAATTACTGTTTCAAATGATCAGGCTCCGTGGTTCGAAGTAATAAAAACTCAATGGTTGTCTTGTTTGTTTGAAAAATCAATGGGATATTCATAAATAATTTGTTTTATTGTGTAAATAAAAACTCTTATATACATATATAATTTGTCAATTAGATACTTAAATATTTCCACGCCTAGATCCTGGGTCTGAACCGAATGAGCACTTTTGCTTCATCTCGAGTGGCAGCAAACGGTATTTCGTTCTGAAAAAATATCTTTAAAAAAATGGAAGAACAAGTTATTGGGAAATTACCAAAAATTCTTTGCAGTTCTCCACTAATACTCCCAAATTTTTGTAAACCGATCCGGCATGTAACGGGTCCTGGTTCCTGTCTTCCTCCGATACCCAATTCGTGTTGATGACTCCAATCAGCTGAAAACAAATAATTTGAACTATTGATTGATTTTCTAGAGAACACTTGCCGCTACTTCATTTTTTGGCAAGCATGTGTTTTTGAACTGGTGACAAGTATTCACTCACCTTCCAAATCTCATGATTTTCATCATACTTCGCTAAAAATCGTTCGAGAAGCTCTTGCTCACTTTTCAACTCATCAGCAGCGGACTCAAGATCCCCATCAGCACGAATAAGTGCGTCACTAAACTGAACTTCTTCTTGTTTGGTTAAGTCTTCTTTTTCATAATTTGGAGACTTGATTGAGATTGCTCCAGATTCTGCACATCTACCGAGAAATGATCATCTTTTGTTAGGCGGGTGTCATGAGCCAACATGGAGCGAGTCTGACAAATCCACCTGCTCCGTGTTTCGGAAATGCTTGGTGAAATTTTTGCAACTAACACGAGGCTCGAATTCCGCATGGAAACAGATGAAAAAGTCACAAGTGCACGGCAAAAAAGCATCTGATCTCAGCTCGTTTATGCGTTGGAACTGGTAGAGACAGTTCTCAATTTCTCCGAGATGATAGTTCCTCATCTGTAAAATAAAACCATAAAAATTCTTACGAATTTGAGAAATTTAAAGAACTAGCTGAGAACCAAAGCTTGGTATTCATACCTACGATTACACTAGTAAACTCCTTTTTTTCTTCCCGAAACTTATTTTGTTGATATTTTTGTCTCGGAGAAAACCCTATTTCTCAATTTTTTTCTCCAAAAAATCCAAAAAAAAAAATAATACTGGATTTATGTTCCGAAAAATTTTGGTATAAATTTTTTTTTGGATTTTTCGTCTGAAAAAATTTAATTTCCCGCTTAATTCACGTACCAATATTTTTCAAATTTTTTTTCTCGAAAAAAAAAATTCCAAAAACTCTTGTTGGCTCACCTTTACTTTTTCATTGAACAAAATAATTAAAAATTAAAAATAATCATGTCGGCAGAGACCATCTAGCTGGATAGTCAGAATAAAAATAAAAGTAGAAAAATTTAGAAAAATCAAAAGACGGGGTAGTCCACCTACCAAGGAGACAGAAAGGAGTAAATGTGGTTTGGTTAGAAGAAGAAAGGGTGACCACATATCAGAGATGCGATAGAACATTACAACAGAGAAGACGCAGACAGCGTGAGGAAGAGCTGGCTCCAACTGGCACCCCGTTTGTTGTTGCAGGAAGATAAGGAAAAACGACCACGCTCTCTTTTTTTTTCTATCAAATTATTTGAAACAGTAAAAAGTACTGTTTCAAAATCAGGCTCCGTAGTTCGAAGCAATCAAATTCAATGGTTGTAATTTGTTTTCAAAAACCAGTAGAATATTTAAACATAATTTGTTTTATTCTGTTCAAAAAATATTATATACATTTACCCCAATTGTCAATCAGATATTAAAATGAATCCACTGCTAGATCCTGGGTCCGAATCGAATCTTCTATGAGCTATTTTGCTTCATCTCGAGTGGCAGCAAACGGAATTTAGTTCTGAAAAATATCTTTTAAAAAATGAAAGCCCAAGTTATTGGGAAATTACCAAAAGATCTTTGCAGTTCTCCACGAATATTCCCAAATTTCTGTGAATTGATGTGCCATGCAATGGGCCTGGCTGAATCGTCGTCCGAGTCTTCTTGTCTGAATTTAGATGCAAATCGTAACTACATCAGTGGAAAAAAAAGGGGGGGTTTCAATGATTCCCATACTTACTGGATCCAATCGGCTTTTTCAACTTGGAAATGGCATTCCTTCCCATTGGAGTCGCCCGATAGTAACCTCCTTCCTGAAAATAGTTTGGGGTTAATAAGCATTTTTTCGATATATTTTGAATGACTACTAAAAACTGTATCTTTTGTTAGAACAAAAATTCAATTTGGAACTTTGAAAGTTTTGATTTTGCTAACTTGAAGAACTATGATGCCAGCTCTCGAAGCGAGGAGCCGAAAAAAATAATATTGTCAATTTTACTCACTTCTATCCTTCGCCTCAGACATCATATGGAACTTTCACGAGTCCAATCGTGAAGTGATCCACTAAAAAGTGGTCCTCATTCCTGTCTTCCTCCGATACCCAATTCGTGTTGATGACTCCAAAAAGCTGAAAACAAATAGTTTTTAACTTTTCACTTCAAACTTTTTTTCTTACGAGAAAATCCTAAGGGAACGGAATGAACTTGTTCAATTTGAACACGTACACTTCTACCTCCGTTTGGTCATGCGCTCCATCTTTGACGTCTACCACAACCGCTTCTCTTCTTCTGGAACAATATTTTATTTCATTTTTTTGTACCGAAAAAATTTGAAAAAGTAATTTTATTCAATTTCGCGTACGAATAACTTCCGGAAGACGTTTTTATTCGGTTTTACTATTTCAAAAATTTAAGTTACGAATTTTTTTTCCACAACTTTTATCCTAAAACTCCGAAAAAAATTATTCCGTTCCAAAAAAATCCAAAAAAAAAAATTAATCCTTCGGAACAATTCCAATTCCGAAATTCGGTTTTTTTTTTGGCGAAAATTTTTTTTCCAGAAAATAAGAAAAATCAATTTTTTTTAAACTTCCAATAAGAATTTTTCCGATTTTTTCGGAATTTTCGTTCCAAAAAAAGTAGTACAAACTGTTTGCTCACCTTATATTTTTCAATGATGAGAATTATTAAAATTAGAAATAATAATAATAGCCAAGACCATCTAGCTGGATAGTCAGAAAATAGTATGAATATAGAAAAAATTCGGAAAAATCAGAAAAACGAGGTAGTCCCCTACCAAGGGAACAGAAAAGAGTAAATGTGGTTTGGTTAGAAGAAGAACGGACGACCACAGGAAAGAGAGACGCGATAGAACATTAGAACGAAGAAGATGCAAACAGTGAGAGGAAGAGCTGGCGCCAACTGGCACCCTGTTTGTTATTGCAGGAAGATAAGAGAAAATGACCGCTTTCTCTTTTCTCCTAGGAGAGATAGGGAGAGAAGAACAAAATTTTTTTGCGCCTCTCGTTCTTTTCTCCACATATGCTCCTTTTTCCTTATTTAGGGCAAGGGAGAAGAGGGTTTTTTTCTGAAAATAACACGGAAGAATGACTGATTATTGGATGTTGTTTAGCCGATGATTCATTTATTTATTGATATAAAGACAATTTCACAGGAAACAGGTAAGATAATAGTTATGTTGATTGAGGTAGAGAAAATAATAAAAATACATTATATTATTAGTAATGCAGTAGAAGGTCTGAACTTGATTTTTGTACAAGAAATAGGTAGTCTGTGCATCGGAGTGATAGGCATTCATCTTTCGAAGATTATTACAGAAATCCTCAAAAACTGGACTTAACATCTCCTTTTTGACCTTCATTAAATCGTCGATTCTAGCCTCCGTTCCATTGCAACGCCGTGTAGATTCCACCAACTGCTCCAGAAAACCTTGATACTCCGACTCCTTTTTTTGCCTTCCTTGGAACTTCTCTAGGAAAGCATTCTTCACTTTTTTCACTGAAATATGTTTTTTAAATTATCACAAGGAATTTTTTTCCGGTATTTTTTCAACGAAGTTTTGACGGGAAAAAAATTTTCCCGATTTTTTTTTAATTCAAAAATCTCAAAAAAAATTGATATCGGATTTTTTTTGTCTGAAAATGCTGAAACTTTTTTTACGGTTTCTTAGTTCCACAAAATCCGAAAAATATTTTTTCGGTATTCCTGTTCCGATAAAACCCAGAAAAAATGTTCCTAGTTTGCTCACCTTCACTTTTCCACCGAATGAATTAATTAAAAATTATAAATAATCATATTGACAGAGACCATCTAGTCGGATAGTCAGAAGATGAATAAATATAGCGAAATTTAGAAAAATCAAAAGACGGGGGGTAGCCCCCTACCAAGGAGACAAAAAGGAGAGTAAATGTGAATTGGTTAGAAGAAGAAATGATGGCTACATATCAGAGATGCGATAGAACAATACAACAGTTTAGACACAGACAGTGAGAGGAAGAGCTGGCGCAAACTGGCACTCCGTTTTTTATTGCAGGAAAAGTCGGAAAGACGACCACTCTCTCTTTTTACCTAGGAGAGATAGAGAGAGAGAAGATAGATAGAGAGAGAGATAGAGAGATAGAGAGAGACAATTTTGCTCTGTTTACTTTATTTGGAGCAAAGAAAATAGGTTTTTTGGAAGTAAGAAAGAAGGGAAGGAAAAAGACCGGTAATTAGTGTAAATGCTGTGAGACAATCAACAATTGGATTGCAGTGATTTTCAGAAATTTTTGAATTATTTTGATACAGTAAAAAAAATTATTTTTTTTTTCTCTCCCCCGGCACTTATTGGCAAGCCTGGTCGTCTCGCCTTTCCGGCCGCTTAGCGCAGCCGGTAGCGCGTTTGGTGATGCGCTAGTCTGGCCCTGAGTTCGAACCCACCAGAGGTATCTACTTTTGTATTTCAGAAAAATTATTTTTTTCATGTTCTACCACCTTTAAGAATTTGATAAATCAATTTTAATGGTAAATTGACTGATTTATTGAAATAAGAACATAGCCACTCCCAATTTCATGGAAAATAGGAAAGTTAATAGTTATGTTGATCAAGGTAGAAAACATATTAAAAAATAAATGATAGTGCTTGGAAAAGTTCCGCTTGAGTACCCGTCTTTGACAAATTCTAGTCCCATTCCGCCTTGTTCTGAAAAATTGAAAAACATGATCAGAATTTTGAATTTTAAAAAATCCCAAACGAAAACCGATTTTTGTTACAAAAACCAATTCTCACCTCAAATTATCGTTTCAATATATCTGTCGAAGTCATCAACGTCCTTTGGGGTAGTTTGGAATTTCATTCTGAAAAATAAACGAGTTTGAAAAAAAGTATTCATAGGATTTATGTTCCGAAAAATTTTGCTCTAAATTATTTTTAGATTTTTCGTCCGAAAAGATTCCGGGAAAAAATATTTTAGCTTAAATTTAGTTTCAAATTTTTTTAAAATTTTGGTTTTTTCCCAAAAACTGTTTACTCACCTTCACTTTTCCATCGATTAAATTATTCAAAAATTAATAATAATCATATTGATTGAGGCCGTCTAGCTGGATAGTCAGATGATGAATACATATAGTAAAATTTAGAAAAAAATCAGAAGACGGGGTAGTCCACCTACCAAGGGGACAGAAAGGAGTAAATGTGGTTTGGTTAGAAGAAGAAAGGGTGGCCACATTTCGAGTATGCGATAGAACATTACAACAGAGAAGACGCAGACAGCGAGAGGAAGAGCTGGCGCCATCTGGCACCCCGTTGTAGGTGACGAAAAACCGAGAAAAAATGACCACTCATTTCCTCTAGCGGGTCCCATCCGCTCGTTTTTTTCTTACTCCTCTATATTTTGTTTGTTTTTTGGTTAGAAAAAAAAGAAAGAAATACGAAAGATAATGGAAATCAGATAAAAAGTTCCGAAATTGAGCAATGATTCCATCAAACAGTGATCATTCATAAAAAAAATGTCGATTCATAAAAAGCTCGGAAAATGTAATTTTTTGTTTAAAAATTCGAAATAAAAATTCAAGTTCAAATAGGCGGTTCGAATAAAGACAGGAGAAAACTAAACTTGAGGAATTGGAAAAAAAATCGAGGAATTCATCAGAAAATTCATTGAAACAGTAGAAATGACATTTTATGAGTTCGTGAAACTGATACTTATGAATTTTTATTGTTTCACAATTTTACAAAAAACTTTGCTGTTTCAAAAAATATCAATGTTTGGTTCTTTGAAAAAATATTAATCTTCCCAATCTTCTATGTGATCTTCTATACTGTTGTTTAAGAAAAAAATCGAGAATTTCATCAGAAAATGTTTTGGAACAGTAAAATAACATTCTATGAGTTTGTCGAACTAATACTGAATTTTTGATTGTTTCAAAGTATTACAAAAGTTTTTGCGGTTTCAAAAAATCTTAATTTTTTGTCCTTTGAAAAAAAATACTGCTTAATCTTCAACTGTTCCTCCATACTGTTGTTGGGGACTAACACAGTTTCAGCCTGTGCTAGCTGAACTTTAAAAAATTACCACTTTCAGCGTTTTTTCTGTTCCAAATAAATTTTCTCAACTTTTTCTTATATATTCATGATTTCTTGCTTTTTCTCAATAAAAAAATCATCTGAAATTTCTTCTAACAAATCATGAGAAACTGTAAAAAATACTGTTTCAAATGATTATTATTTCATAATCTCCACAATTCAAGTTTTAACTTGCAATTAAAAAAATCGATAAGTCAATTTTTAATGGTAATTGATTAATTTATTGAAAGAAGAACATAGCCACTCCCAATTTCACAGAAAATAGGAAAGTTAATAGTTATGTTGATTAAGGAAAATAAAAATAATAAATGATAATGCTTGGAAAAATTCCGCTTGAAGTGTACCCGTCTTGAACAAATTCCAGTCCGATCTCGTTGGGTCTGAAAAACCAAAGAACATAATCAGAATTTCGAATCAAAAAAATCCCAAACAAAAACCAATTCTCACTTCAAACTTTCGTTTCAATGTATCTGTCGAAGTCAGCAACGTCCTTTGGGGTTGTTTGGGATTTCATTCTGAAAAAAAAAATTTATCGGTTTTCTTGGTCTAAAAAATTCAAAACAAAAAAAAAATTTATGAGATTTATGTTCTGAAAAACATCGCTCTAAATTATTCTTTAGATTTTTCGTCCGAAAAGTTTCCGGGAAAAAATATTTTCGCTTAGTTTTTTTTTAGTTTCAATTTTTAAAAAATAAATTTTGTTTTTCTTTCAAAAAAACAAACTATTTGCTCACCTTTACTTGTCCATTGAACGAATTAATTAAAAATTAGAAATAATCATATTGACAGAGGGCCATCTAGTCGGATAGTCAGAAGTTATATAAATATAGAAAAGATTTAGAAAAATCAAAAGACGGGATAGTCCACCTACCAAGGGGACAGAAGGGAGTAAAAGTGGTTTGGTTAGAAGAAGAAAGGGGGCCACGATTCAAAGATTTGATGGAGCATTACAACAGAGAAAACGCAGACAGCAAGAGGAACAGCTGGCGCCAACCGCCCCCTGTTTGTAGTAAACGGAAAGCCGGAAAAACCACCACTCGGTTCCTCCAGCGGGTCTCATCCTCTCATTTCTTTTTTTCTATCCAATGATATATCTCACTAACAGAAACTCCACGGACATTTCTGAAGGTTCCCTAGTTAGAAAAAGTAATTTTTGGTTAAAAATTCGAAAAAAAAAATCATGAACGAAAAAGAAGAGCGAACTGAAAAATAATCAACAAATTGATCAGTAATTTTTTTTGAAACAGTAAGTTAAAATTTTTTAGTTTGCAAAACAGAAACTGATATTTATGAAACTTTCTTGATTTAAATCTTTGCCAAAAAATTTTCCTGTTTCAAAAAAAAAATGAATTTTTTGGAAAATAATTCTTGGGCTGATGTCATACGTTTTCAATACTGTTGTTCGACACTAACACAGTTCCAGGACTGCTAGCTGAATTATTAGAATTTTAACACTTACAGCATTTTTATGTTCCCAGCAAAAATATCTTCTGAACATTTGTCTAGAACTATATATGAAACAGTGAAAAATTACTGTTTCGAATGACCAGGCTCCATGGTTCGAAGCAATCAAACTCAATGTTGCTTGCGAGAACTAAATCAATAGAAAATGAAATTTTCGATTAAGAAAAATGAGAAATGAAAATTCAAGTTCAAATAGGTGGTTCGAATGAAGGCTGCAAAAAACTAAAACTGGAGAAATTGAGAAAAAAAAACCGATGATTTGATCAGAAAACTCTTTGAAACAGTAAAATGACAATTTATGAGTTTGTGGAACTGATACTTATGAATTATTCATTGTATCAAAATTTTACGAAAAAAATTTGCAGTTTCAAAAAATCTCAGTTTTTTGGTACTTCGTAAAAAATCATCATTACCTGTCTTATGATAAATCTTTTATTTCTTTTTCTATGCTGTTGTTTTAAACTAGTACAGATTTAGCGGAGCTATCTAAAATCTTGAAAATGACTAATTTCGGAGACTTTTTTCAGTACCAAGTCATTTTTTTCTTTTGATTCTTGACCCAGCAAAAAACCTTCTAATACTTTTCCTATCACAATATATGAAACAGTAAACATTTACCGTTTCAAAATATCACGCTCCATGGTTACAATCAAGCTCAATGTTTATGCTGTTTGTTTGAGAAAATCAATAGAGTATTCATACAAAATTTGTTTTATTCTGTGAATAAAAAATCTCAAATACTTTTGTTCCATAAGTCGATTAGAAACTTCTACTCCTATATCCTGTGTGTGAATGGAATCTTTAATAATAAGCGTTCTGGAAAAAAACCATTTTGAAAGAAAAAAACCAATAATAAAAAAACTTACCGATAGATCTTTGCAGTTTTTTGCAGTTGTACCCATATCCTTAGTCTGAAAAAAAGTAGGAATTATTTTTAAAAATGGATAATTTATCAATTACTCGTTCTCGGAAAAAAGCTTGCTGCTTTCCAGAAAATTGTCTTTCTTGCGCTTTCCATTGATAGACTCGAGATGCCCAACGGTCATCGATTTGGGCGCCACACACGGTGTCATTCAAACTGAAATTCGGAAAAATGGTACCGACTTTTCAGTTAGATTACTAGTACTTACACATAATGAAGGTCCACTTGTGGAATCCGTGCGAGAGGGATACGAATTCATTCAACTTGAACACGTATGCCAGTACCTCCATTTTTTTACATCCGTCCTTGACGTCGATTACCACCGCCTCTCGTCTTCTAAAAAAAAAATGCCTAGTTGGTTTTTTTTCTGTACTGAAAAATTCCAAAAAAAATATTTCTTGAATTTTGATGTTGAACAATTTCCTGAATACTTTTTTTCCGGTTTTTGTTCCAAAAATAAAAATTTCGAAATTTTTTTTCGATAATTTCTTTCCTAAAGTTCAAGAAAAAAAACCCATTTCCCGGTTTTCTTGTTCCAAAAAATCCAAGAAAGGGGATTTATGTTCCGAAAAATTTTAGTATCAATAATTAGTTTGGATTTTTAGTCCGAAAAAAAATTGGGGCCCTAATTTTCCCGCTTAGTTCATGTACATAAATTTTTTTTCAGATTTTTTCTCGAAAAAAATGTTTCATTCCGAAAAAAAAAACACAAACTGTTTGCTCACCTTTACTCCTCCATTGTGTGAAATAATTAGTAAATTATAAATAATCATATTGGCAAAGACCATCTAGCTGGATAGTCGGAATAAAAATAAATATAGAAAGAATTCAAAAAAATCAGAAGACGGGGTAGTCCCCTCCTAGGGGACAGAAAGGAGTAAATGTGGTTTGGTTAGAAGAAGAACGGACGACCACAGATAAGAGACGCAATAGAACATTAGAACGAAGAAAACGCAGACATCAAAAGGAGGAGCAGGGCAGGAGCCAACTGGCACCCCGTTGTAGGATGCGAAAAGCGGGAATAAACGGCCACTCAGTTCCTCTAGCGGGTCCCTCGGACGGAGGGGCCCCTCTTTCTTTTGAACCTCCTTCATGTTCAGTTTTCTGTGGTACTCTTTTCATTCCTAGGAAAGAAAGGGAAAAAAACGGAAGTTCCATTCGGCTCCACTCGTCGTTTTTTGTGCTCTCTCTTTCTTATCTGGAGCAAGAGAGAAAAGAAGCGCAGTGAGAAAAGAAGGGAGAAAATTACTGGTTGTTGGTAAAAACGCTCTAGCGTTCAATCAAAAAAAAATTTTCGTTCAAAATTGGGACGAAGTAGTAATTCTTGTGATTTAAAAAAATTTCTAAATTTCGTTTGAAACTGTGAAAAAATATCAAAAAATTTATTGCAAACTGGAATGAAGAAGAAATGCTAGCAGCTCTATGGAAAATATCAAAGAAAATTTTTGAGATTTTTGAAACAGTCTAAAATTAATACTTTTTTTTGAAGATGTTATAAAAAGCTCTGAAAAATAAGGGGAAATTCTTTGACACAGGGAACATTTGGGGGAAAATGGCGTTTTTTTTCATAAAAATTAATGCTTCAAAAAAATTGGGAAATGTAATTATTGATGAAAAAATCATTAGGACGTTATTTCCCAAAACAACTGGATTAAGAATTTCAATTCGTATGGGTCAAGGCTATGAAAGAATTAATCTCATGGTATTGAAAAACAAATTATCAAAAACTGTTCAGAACATTTTTTGAAACAGTAGAAATAATTTTCATGAGTTTGAAAACCAGAAGCAGATACTTCTTAAAATTTGAATTTTACCAAAAAATTATTTTTCTGTTTCAAAAAATCCCAAATTTTTTGGTAGTCCTGTGTGAAAAACATTAACATTCGACTATCACCATTCATCTTCAAAAAAAACTTTGAATAAAAATTAATGATAACATCAGATAACTCTGGAGAAAGATACAAAAATACAATCCAAACAACAAAGTTAATATTTTTCGAATCTGAAAAAAAGTTACCAAACTTTGATGAAATAATAAAAAAGTATTCGGAATATGCAATCGCATCAATCCTTGCAGTTATATGGAAAACGTATCCAATAAGTTTTGAAACAGAAAAATTTTTTTAAAATAAAACTAATCGGTTTTAAAGAAATTCCCAGAAAAATAGCGAAAGAAAACATGAATAAAAATGCTTAAGCTAACTACCTAAAATATCAGATTAATATTCTGGAAAGTGAAGGCGATACAGAAAAAAAATGAAACAGAATTTTCTTCCTGCAACATTTTTTTGCCGTTTAAGAAAAAATAAATTTAACTGATTGATCGTATTGTATTGTTCGTTTAATATTTCGTTTGAAGCAGTAAAAAAAATTCCTACAAACCCATCATATTGAAAAAAATTTGGAATGAAGAAGAAATGTTGCAGCTCTGTGGAAAACTTATCCTTAAAATTTTTGGAACAGTCAAAGTTTAACTCATAGGTTTTCAGAAAAAAAGTCCTCTCCTTTCGTTCTTCTTTGTTTTTTGTCATAACAAATTTTTCAAAAAAAAAGCAGATTTCAAAAAATTCTATCAAAACTTAGGGGGAATTTTTTTGACACAGTTTTAACTTTGAAGAAAAATACGTTTTTTTTTTTCATAGTATTTATTGTTTCAAAAAACTTGGAAGATGTATTTTCTGATGAAACATTAATTGGAATGGTATTTGAGAAAGAAACTGAATTAAAAATTGCAATTGAAAAAAACTGAATTAAAAATTGCAAATAAATAATAAATCTCATGAAATTGAAAGAAATTGATCAAAGACCGATCAGAAATTATTTCGAAACAGTAAAAATACTATTTTCTGACTTCACGAATCAGCAAGAGATACCTATAAGAGTTACTTTGTTCCCAAATTTCACCAAAAATATTTTTCCGTTTCAAAAAATTCCAAATGTTTTCGGTTGTACTATGAAAAAATATTCTCGATCCGTTAGTTAGAATATCCATGACATGTTCTGCTTTCCTTAAGTTATATAATTCGAGTATTTTTTCTGGAGCAGATAATTTTCATTTGGAAACTAAAAAAAAATACAGTTTCAAAAAATTTGAATAAAACTTTTCATATCCTAACCAGGCTCTATTGTTGCATATGTTGGCAATGAAAATCAAAAGTGAACAAAGTGAACTGTTTATTGGTTCTTTTTATATTTCGTAAAACTGAGAACAAATCTAACAAGTTATGTTGAGCCAGTGAAAAAATTAATAGAAAAAAGTCTTTCAAACAGAAGTGACAAATGCATCAATTCTTGCAGCTATACGAAAAGCCTATCCAATAAGTTTTGAAACAAGAAAAAAACTTTTTAAATGAAATCGACGGATTTCTGAAAAATTTCCAGAAAAATAACAGAATTGGCTCAAAACCTAGTTGAAAATTATTTTCAACAGATTTTGCTGAAGAAAAACATGAATTCAAAAAATTCTGAAACTAGATAAAAAAATTTTATGAGTAAGAAAAAGTCCATAAGTAATCAGAATATCTTGGGAACGAGAACGTGATATAGAAAAAAATGAAACAGTAAACTTTTCTTCTGTAAACTTTTTTACCGTTTCAGAAAAAAAAATGTTTTTACTCCTTGACCGTTTCATATCTAACTGTGGCTATTGAAAATTGTCAAAAATCATGAAACATGAAGGGATAAAAATATTGCTACTTGATCCATAAACCTCCCTTTACTTTCGATTTGAATTGCTTGAAAAGGAAAAAAAAATTCGTGGCTATTAGGGCTGGCTAAAACAGGACTTTTACCAAAAAATAGTCAGAAAACTAGCCGAAACCTCTGAAAAAATTTCTTGAAAAAACATTCGGAGAAATAGATGAAAAGAATGTTAGCATAGATTTCAGCAAATCGGGCAGACTTTCCTTAAAACAGTAAAAATATCCATTGATAGCATGTGGATCGTTCACTCAATATAACGCAAACATTTTTATTATAGCTTTTACTTGAAACAGTCAACTTTTTCACTGTTTTCAAAGAAACATGATATTTCGATCGATAAAACAGTCGGAAGTTTACAGTGGTGTTTTTTTGGCCAAGAACCAACAGTTTCAATAAAAATAAAGTCTCATCAAAATTCCAAATTCATAAGTCTCAACGAATAGTTTTTTTTTCGGAAATATTCTGCATATATACACTCATAAAAACGGGAAGATAATTGATGATAATAAAACAATTTTTTGATTAGGATCCCATATCGATGAATCGATGACTGAACATCAAAAATGAAATCGGAAGTTGCAAGTTTTTTGCAACAGTAGTTTTTGAAATTGCGAAAAAAATATTTTTACTGTTCGAATTTTTTTCGAAATTTAATGTTTTGTATTTTGAGTTTACTATCAATTCATCAAGCGAGTGCATCAAATCTGCTAATTTTTCACCAAAATTTATTTCGACCAACCAAATTTGAAATTTTTTTAATTTTTGTTATTTTTTGCATATGGCTCAAATCGAACTTTTCACTTTTCCATCAGTATACTCCTCATTCCGAAAACTATAGAGACAACAAATCAAGGTCTTGGGGCTCAGGTTCAATGGATTTGATCATATTGATTTATTTGAGAAAAAAAAATAGGAAGAAAATAAAAAATAACTGGAATAGCCTAATTATCGTAAAAAAAAGAAAAGTCGAGAGGGTAGAGGTGATAGTTGTGCCCTCCTTCGTCTATTGAGACCATGAAGCGAGATCGTTGGACGGATCGGCCATATTTGCAAAAAAAGTAGTCCTCCAGGGTGACGAATCTCCTTTCTCGCCTCCATAAAAACCACCAACCTGAAAAAAAATTTCATCGAAAAATCCGAAATCTAGTTAAGATAATTTACGGGAAGCTGAAAAAAAACTATATTAGATTTCGGTACTCAAACTATCAAAGATTTGTGAAAATGACAGATGCCGACCTATTAGAGGCCCGCACTTTCAAAACCCCACACAAACTTTGTGATAGATCTATCATACCGTCAAAACTAAAGAAATCTGAAGCAGGAAACGCCAAAAAACATCCTTAACCCCTTTTTCAGAAACTGGTGCTCTTCTGTTACAGGTCTCAAAATTTTGAAGAAAAAAAAACTAACCGGTATTTTCAAGCTTTCAATCCTCCAAAAAATGACTTCAGACCGATTAGACCGATATATTTTGATTCTCATCTTTTTATTTTATTCGAGCATTTCGTCCACCATATCATTCATAGCCTAAAAGTAATTTTTTTAAGGTTTAAAGAAATAAACTAACATAAATTTTGAGCTATCACGTATCCAAGATTGACGACACGAGTCAATAATTGTTTTGCATTTGTTCACAGCTACAGTCGTTTCCATAGCGTTTTTTAACTGTCTGAAAAGTCTGAATATTATGGAGTTTTCTTAGTTTTTTCCGTCCTAATTGAAGCATTTGGCCTTTTCTTTTTGCTATCAAATTTGTTCAAAAAAATTGTTTCAAAAGGTTCGCCTACCCATTTTCCTTTTAACAGGAATCATTTTGGGTCTGTCTATTTAAATTCAGGGTAATGGCGATTCAGATAAAATTTGATGTGCTTGGAAAATTAAAAAAAAAACAATTTATAATAAAAATTGCTTCCTCACCTTTACTTTCCCATTGAATAAAATAATTAAAAAATAAAAATAATCATATTGCCATAGACCATCTAGCTGGATAGTCAGAATAAAATGAAATTTGAAAAAAATCAGAAGACGGGGTAGTCCACCTACGAAGCGGACAGAAGGGAGTAAATGTGGTAGGAAGGGGCGACCACATGCCGAAGATACGATAGAATATTAAAACGAAGAGGGTGCAGACAGCGAGAGGGCGCTGGCGCCCTGTTTGTAGGGGCGAGAAAGGACGGAAAACGACCACTTTCGCTATCAATCTATTTTTTTTTCTCTTTTCTTTTCCACCTCTTCCATATTATGTTTTTTTTTGTCCTGTCGCTCCCTTCCATCTAGACACATGTATACACTTTTTGAAGGAGAGAAAAGGGAGAGAACGACTGATAAGATACACATTTGTTGGTCAGAAATAATGGTCAGAAAACTAGTTTCTTATCATAATAAATAAGAAAATACTGATGTCCAGTAACTGAAAATATTTGTTTGTTGCTCGACAAAATTTTGGAAATTTTCAAAATTTTCAGACTTACAGAACCTGTACGTACAAAATCTTCTGTAACGCTGTATCCATATAAAATACAATTTTTCGGCAATTTATACCAGATGCTTATTAAAATAGAACCCATAGAGATTAAGGTAATGTTTTTTCTGAACAGTAATTTTTTTTCCTGTTTCAAGAAAATAAGTGGCACAAGAGTGTTGCAGAAAAGTGTTCAGTCCTATTCATTTTGAACTCATTTGATCTCAGAATTGAAAATAAATTCTGAAACTGTGAATTTTTGAAATTTCTTGCAAATTTCTTGAAATTTGAAAACTACCACTGAGCGTAGAACCAATAGAAAACTGAGTTGAACTCTTACTCAGAAAGTTATTTTGAAACAGTGAATAAATTTTTTTTCCGGAATTCGGAGATTTATGAGTATGGAAAACTGATTTACCACAGAATTGAAGTCGAAATGGAAATACAGTTTTTTTGAATCGGCAGAAAAAATCCCTGTTTCAAGAAAACTTCAAATGAAAGTTATAAAAAAGAGTGTACACCAAGGCTGTCAGACGGCCGGCCGCGGCCCTTTTTCTAAAATTTCAAAAAAGCGGCTTTTTGCATTTTTCTAGAGAGCAGAGGAAATTATCAGAAATGAAGCAGGAAGATGATCTTCATAATTTTTTTTATTAATCATGAAGTTCAGACATATTTTGACCAGAAATAATCCAAAATTGGCAGAATTTTAAAATCCTAGAAAATCTCGTTTTTTCGAATGCAGTTTTTTCGACAAGTTAATGTGTTTTGTGAACTGTCTAGTATCATAATGCAACAAAAAAACTTAATTTATGTTTCTTTCGCTGAAATTTCAACAAAAAATTAAAAATTTGTAGAAAAAAATGTCAAAAAAATTTCAAAAAATTTCGAGTTTTTTCATGGTATTTGGTTCAAAATGGAGTTTGAAAACGGACAGAGCTCATTTTTTTACCTTAGAGTTTTTTCTGGTCAAAAACAGCAACTTTTAAAACTAGGGCCGCGGCCGGCCGCGGCTTCGGCCGGTCGTGGGTTTTGACAGCCTTGGTGTACACTAGTTTTTTCGATAGCGCAATGATTTCAATCCTCACTGAAAATAAGCCTACAAAATATTTTTCCTGGCTCATAATTATTTCGAAACAAATCGTTGCAAGGACTGCTTTAAAAAGCAGACGTGGTGGCCAAGAGTGTTCTGAAGCAGTAAGAATATTTTCTGTTTCAGAAACATTTCCGACTTTGCTCATCTTGACCCCTGAGATTCTCGTACCGGTAATTTTTCCGTATAAAAAACATTTCACGGGACCCCTAAATATGATGGTCAACACATTGAAAAATAGGGAATCGAGAAAATCACTTTAGAAAGATTACTAATCAGATAAGAAATTCCGAAAACTAAGAAAAATTTCTTTGAGACAGTAAAAAATTAGGAGAACTGTTGTCTTCCTCAAATTTCTTTTTCCATTTCTTCAACATTTTTTTCAGTCAACTCGATGTTTTTTTTTTTTTACATATGCTCCCTTCCATCTATGGCTTTTTGAAAAAGACCGATATGATACCCATTTGTTGGTCAGAAATAATAGTCAAAAAACTAATTTCTTATCATCAAAGATAAGAAAATACTGATGTCCAGTAATTGAAAATTTTAGTTGTCCAACAAAATTTGGAAATTGCTTAAATTTTCAGACTTTCCGAATCTATAATTATTCACGATTTAGTTGTTCGCAAGTTTGTAGCGAATGCTCATTGAAAACGGATGAATAGCATTGCATTTCTAATTTTCTCGTAACAGTAAATTTTTTCCTGTTTCAAGAAAAATTTGAACAATGCTTCACAGACTAACGCTCAGTTAATTTCTCTCAGACATAAAAAATTATTTTGGAGCAATAAATAACATATTTGGAGGTTTTTTTGGGGATTTTTAAATAAATTTCAAACTTCATTGCCAGCGAATCAAATCCGAACTGTTAGAAGTGAAATTAGTTTTTTTTTGAAACAGAAAAAATTTCCTGTTTCAAGATATTTGTTAAACTTACTTATTACTAGTTTAGGTAGTGTTTGGATTATGGATCAATTTTCACTAAACATATCTGCTGAATTTTTTTTTCCTCGTTCGGAATTTGTAGTTTGTGACTGCCATGAAGAAAAGATATAGAGTCCGTGATTATTCTGAAACAGTGAAAGTATTTACTGTTTCAGAATAATTTTCAGTTTTGCTCATCTTGACCCCTGAAATTTTAAGACAGCTAATTTTAACGTCACGAGAGCTCTATCGATGATGATCTGTAT
This sequence comes from Caenorhabditis brenneri, assembly GCA_000143925.2. Classification (NCBI taxonomy): domain Eukaryota; kingdom Metazoa; phylum Nematoda; class Chromadorea; order Rhabditida; family Rhabditidae; genus Caenorhabditis; species Caenorhabditis brenneri. The sequence continues at coordinate 44,745 of GL380354.1, forward strand.
TTGAATGGTGTCCGATTAAATAGAATGGAAACTGAAAGATAGCGAATTTTCACATTCTAAAAATTTTATTTGAAACAGTTAAAATATTAAAAAAAATGTTGGGAATAAAACTTTAAAAAATATATAAAACTCCACTAATTCAATCACCAAATCTACTTCCTCTCCATTGCATAATTCTTTGACTTCTGAGTTGCCCTCCTGGTTGTCCGCCACACTCATATTTGACGCGGATATGTACTCCATTTGATTTCTAAAGCAATGGAGATCATATCCACCTGAAAATACACGTTTTTCAGTTGAAAATTGAGAAAAAAAGTCTTACGTCGTAATGGACAGTAGCCGTTGGGTTAGTGATGTCCTTGGCCACAAGAAATCCTTTCCCTGGAAGCTGAAAACTACTATATTAGATTTTTTGAAAATGACAGATGCCTTTTTATTAGAGGTCCAGAACTTCAAAAATTTCCCTAAAGTTTAGGATCACTAGGGCCCTTCTAATTTGGAACCGAACCTACTTAAAATCATGGAAACTAATGAGTTTCGGGATATGCGAACGAAAGTTTAAGTTGAAAAAAGCTATTTTTGCTAGTTTATTGAAAAGTCAAGCAAAAAAAACATACATTTCAGTGTACCAGCCTTGATCGTAGCGTTGAAGAAGGTTCCTTGTTCCGGAACATTTCTCGAACCATGGTCCATTCCACCCACTTGTCGTTATAACTCTGAGAAAAATTGTTCGTTAGCTATACAATTTTTATGATATTTTTCTCACCTTTTGAAAACTAAAATAATTAAAAATTAAAAATAATCATATTTATAAGAGACCATCAAGCTGGATAGTCAGAATAAAGTGAAATTTAGAAAAATCAGGAGACGGGGTAGTCCACCTACCAAGGACAGAAGGGAGAGTAAATGTGATGTGTTTAGGTGGAGAAAAAATGGCCACATGTCGAAGAAGCGATAGACCGATAAGACGGAGAGGATGCAGACAGCAAGAGACGTAATTAATTGTTCTCCTGCCCACCGGGTCGCAGGAAAAGAGTCGGAAAAACGACCACTCGGTTTCTTTTCCACCTACTGCCTTCGTGAGATGAAGGCCTAAATTGACCGATAAGATACATAATTTTTGGTCAGGAATAATGGTCATGAAACAATTTTCTTATTTTTGATGATACAAAATTATTGATGTCCTTGAGTTGTAAAATACTTGTCTTCCCAACAAATTTTGAAATTTTTCTTGTGAAATTTATTGAATAACATCAAATACTAATTGAAACCGAATGAATAACAATGGAATTTTTTTTCTGAAACAGTGAAAAAAATTTCTTCCGGCTTACTGAGATTCAAATCATTGATTTGAGAACGATACCTCCAAGCTTCATTGAAATCGAACGAATAGCACCAAAATTATTTTATTTTTTTGAAACAGAGAAAAACATTTTTCTACAAATTTCCTGTTCCAAGACAGTTGGCGACTTTTTATGATATTTTTAGAACAGAGTGTGCACTAATTTTTTCCAGGTTTGGGTGTGTGTTTCAAACGTTTTCAATGTGAAACATGGATTTTCAGTTTTTACTGAAAATATAGGTGCTGAAATGTTTCTCCTGATTCGCAATTATATTGCGACGCGATTATTGTCATTGCCGTGAAAAAATGGTATAGGGTCAAAAATTATTCTGTGTTAATATTTACTGTTCCAGATTAATTTCCGACTTCGCTCATCTTGCCCTTGATTTAAAAATTAAAAATGAGCGGTTTTTCAAATTCTAAAAAGTTTTCTTTGGAACTGTGAAAATTCAAAACAATAATACTGGATTTAAAGAATTTGAATTCACAAAGCCAGACTGTAACTGCCATGAAAAAAAGGAGATAGAGTTCAAAATCATTCTGAAACTGTAAAATTATATACTGTTTCAGAGTAATTTTTGACTTTGCTTATTTTGACTCCTGAGATACAAGTAGAAAAGCTTATTTTAACGTCACGAGAGCCCTAATAATGATGATCTGTTCTTGGAAACTGTTGCGATTTGATTGAGTAATTAAAAATTAGCGAGGTTTCAAATTCTTTAAAAATTCATTTGAAACAGTAAGCAAAAATTCCAAAACGGTCAGAGCAGCGAACAGATAGACTCTGTTCTTATTACGAATAAAATCACGGCAAATGACATTGATTTCGCTTCCAATTTTCTTTTGATCATCAATTGCAGCGAGGAAAAGAGAGTGGCCATTGGGAATCTCATTGAGTAAGCCGTTGACCGTGCTTTACCTGGCATCCTCGTCAATGTGATATTCTGAAAATATGATTCTACAGAAAGGATAATTTTTATCGAAAGATATGCAGTATCTCTAGTTTTGATAAGCGGTCTCTAACAGAAAAATTTAGTTCAACGTGAACCTTTACCAATACGAAAAGTAGACATAAAAAAATTAAAAAAAAGAGCAACTTGATTTTCAAAATTCACAATGTTTAAAAACCTAACTGCAAAAAAGATTAACAAGCTGCTTTTGATTCTCTTAGTCATTCTTAATTCGAGTGACCCCCACCCAGAGAAAAATTCATAAAACTTACCACTTCTCATTAGTTCACTCGTAGTTATCGTAAATCGAGATGATATTTTCTAGTTTGCGGACTTGATAGCACTTCACATTATTCGCGAGCTGAAATTATCAGTTTTTGTTTTTCTCGAGTAATTTTTCCAAACTCATTATGTAAGCCTCTGTTTTGCTACCTTAGAAAATTATATCCCTTTGTTTCTTTGCTCTTTCGCAATATTCCAAATAAACTTCTCTACTGTGCGGTATCCGTGAGCAACTGTGTCATCATTGAACAATGCGGTAGAAACAAGTTGGGTCCAATCGTCCAATAAGATATTCCAAGATATATTGGTTGCGAATCCATTCTACTCGGCCAAATTTTAGAATGATACAGGGCACATCTTTTCGAGCAAAGTAATTTCTCCGAATCCGCGGCATTTTTCATTGAGATGCAGTACCAAACACATGCATCAGGACCCAATAGAGCCGATTCCTTTACTTTTTTCGTTGAATAAAATAATTAGAAATTAGAAATAATCATATTGCCATAGACCATCTTGCTGGATAGTCAGAATAAAGTGAAATTTAGAAAAATAAGAAGACGGGGTAGTCCACCTACCAAGGAGACAGAAGGGAGAGTAAATGTGGAGGAAGAGGCGACCACATGTCGGAGGTAAGGGTCAGATGCGATAGATTATAGTACACGAAGAGGACGCAGAGAGTGAGAGGAACATGATTAAATGGACGACGAATACTAGAGGTCACCCACCCCACGGGTTGCAGGAAAAGACGGAAAAACGGCCACTCTGTCTGTTTTCCCCCTCCACCACATTTCGTTTCTGTCTTACTTCTATCATTCGTAGGGAAAGAAGTGGGAAATGACCGATAAGATACAAATTTGATGGTCAGGAATCATGGTTATAAAACTATTTTCTTATCATTTAAATTAAGAGAAAAATAATGTTCTTCACTTGAAAAATATTTGTTTTCCCAACAAATGTTGAATTTTTTTAGTTATTCAAATAATAATATTCCCATCCAGAAATTGAAACCGAATTAATAGCAATTTTTGAAATTTTTTTTCTGAAACAGTAACTAAAAATTATTTCGACTTGCTGACAAGGGACCTCACTTAACTTATGCTTTGGGAATTTTCTATAAAGTTTTTCATAGGTAGATTTGACCCAGGAGAAAAGATTAAACATAGTCTCCAGTCCCACAAATCCCGAAAAGAGCACAAAAATCGGGCTCCAAAAATTATCCGCGATCGGCGCCCTTTCTTATATGCCTCTTCCCCTGTATATTTGCCGAGAAGGGGTGGCCGAGTGATAATCGCGACGATGAAAAAAGTTTCAACAGATAATTATTTATTTCTCAAACTGCCAATATCAGTTACACTTGTGATAGCAGATCACAAAGTGCAGAAAACAGAAATATTTTTCACAATAAAGGCATCGAATAAAAGAAGTGGATTTGCATCCGTTTTTGTCACAGTCCCGTGCCACGTCCCGAGGGAAAAGTAGTTGGTACGGAGTCTCGAAATGTGCTGGACGAGGAATGTTGTATCCTGAAGCATGCCACGCGTAGCTGACCCAGTTCTTCAATTTTGGCGAACACAGCTGTCTCCAGACGAGTGAGATCAACTGAAAATTCAGATTGAATGATTGACGATTTTTGTTTTGAAGTTTACCTTCAAAGTGGGGTCCCGGCTGAAGATCTTGTACGTTGGATTCGAAAGTTGCCCATGCCCAGTGATGGTCTTCACGACTTTCTTGAACCCTCCAAAAAGCCCAACGTCACATGGTTGCACTGAACCTGTACATCCAGCAAGAATGATAAGGACCTTGACTTTGTTGACCCGAGGCTTCACACTTTCTATCGCATCGTTGTCTTTCCAACTGCTCCACGAGTCGACAATGAGCAAAGTGTTCTTCGGCATTGTAGGTCCGAAAACCATTTTTTCAAAAAATGTCTTCATCAAGTTCTTCGTCATAATATGTGATGAATGACATGTGACAAGCAAGTTTGGAGCATCAAAATGGCCCTTTTTGGGAAATTTCCCTTTCGGCTCCTTCAGGTTGACAAAAAGCTTGTCGTGCAGAGTACCATCGGCGGCTATTAATGGCATCACTGTGTAAGAGTGAGTGATCGACGACATGCTTTGAACTGCGCAGTGAACATGTTTGGATCCTCTGATCGCCAAAGTCCGTGCGCTGTACATCTCCAGTTGGAAACCACTCTGATCGGCGTTGAAGATGTTCGAAAGTGGATAGCGAGCAATTTCATTGTTCACGATTTCCACGAACTTCTTTGCATCCTTCTCCAACTGCTGCTTGTTTGTGTGACGAACTGCAGTGACAAACTTGGTAATCTTTCGAGAAGAAAGACCAAACGCTTTTTTCCAGCCGGCCAGCCATTTGCTCGAAGCCTTGAAGTTATCGATTTTGAGATCAAACTTCTTTTTGATATCAGCTATCACGAATCGGAGGGTGTCCTCATGTACAATTCGACCTTCTTGGAGATACGAAGTCACTTCCTTCTTCATTTCTTCAGCGAGAAATTTCAACGAATTGCTTCTGTCATTTTTGATGATACCTGGAAAATAAAGGGTTTGTTGCAACCAACTAGAAATTTCAAAACAGTACCTTTGATTTCGTAGTCTCTGAGTTTTTGAAGGTGATTTGTGTCCTTTATGAATGAGAATCGTCTCTTCATTGTTTCCAAAGGTGGGCGGAGTCGTTTCCCATTTTTCAGAAATCCTTTTCTAGATCCGTAGAACTCAACAGCTTCCTGAACCTTTGCCAACTCCACGAGAACATCGCCGAACCGAATCAGATTAGGTTCACCTGGAGACTTGATGACATCGTCGTAGACCGTCATGGATTCTTGAACTTCATCTTCGGCCTTCCAATTGTTGTCCCTTGCATCGTCGTCAAAGTCAGTGAAGAACTCTTCGGTGGTGAATTGATAGTCTCCAGCATCCACAGCGCTCAAAATCTCCAGAATCAGCTTCGCAGCTCCCAGCTCCTGCTCATCCAGGCAAATCCTTTTTGAATGGCGATTCCAATGGTCCATGGCATAAGCGAGAACACGATTTGCAGCGTCCATAAATGAAGAGCGCAGAATAAATAGAGGCAGAAAAAAAATAAATGAAAAAGTCGGCAAACTGATTTTCTCGGCCCTTTTATAGTCCCATCCTTGTTCGTTCTAGAAGCTTCTCTCTGCTTTTCCCGGTCATTTTTACTGTTGGAATAGCATGAAAATATTTACAAAAATTGTTACTGTATTGAAATATTCAAATATGAGACCAAATAATTGAAGGAAAAAAAAAACAAAAAAAAATTGCATAGGCCGGAATCGAACCCTAGAGTGTACGCTTACAAGCCAGACGCTTTACACAGGTCGTTCGCGTCCGATCCGTTACGGATGCACCGGAGCCGCGCACGGCCCGGATCGGTATCAAAAACGACTCTCGTTACGGATCCGTAACCCACCCGTTTGCGAAAATGATGTCTAAAATTTTGATCTGTGTTTACCATTACATTTGTTTTCTGTTCTTTAAGAGTCTGGTGCTTTAAAATAAGAAAATTATTGAAGTTACGAACTTCTAGGAACAAAAAGAATTGGTAGAAGCACAGAGCCGTATACGGTCAGTTTGCGACTAAAATTTACGGACCGTTTGCGAACGCTCGTTCGCAAACGGAGTCGTTATGGACCCGTAACGACCTATAATACAACGCTCATCCTGAACGGATCTACCCACGAACGACCTGTGTACCCACTCGGCCACCCCTTCTCGGCAAATATACAGGGGAAGAGGCATATAAGAAAGGGCGCCGATCGCGGATAATTTTTGGAGCCCGATTTTTGTGCTCTTTTCGGGATTTGTGGGACTGGAGACTATGTTTAATCTTTTCTCCTGGGTCAAATCTACCTATGAAAAAATTTATAGAAAATTCCCAAAGCATAAGTTAAGTGAGGTCCCTTGTGAGTTAAAAAATTGAATACAGAAGGGCAGATTGCATTGAATTTGAACGAAAAGGAACAAAATTATTCAATTTTTTTGAAACAGAGGAAATTTTCTGTTCCAAGACAATTGGCGACTTTTTTAAAATGAACTTTCAGAACGGAGTGGACACTAATTTATTTTAGGATTGGGTGTGTGTTTCAATCATTCCTTTAAGTAAAATATGCTGGATAGTTTTTTCCTGAATCAGAATTATTTCAAACAGACTGCTATGAAAATTGTTCTAGAAAACAGATGTGGTGACCAAAGTTATTCTGAAACTGTAAAAATATTTACTGTTTCAGATTAATATTTGACTTTGCTTATCTTGACCCCCAAGAAGAAGAGCTTATTTTAACGTCACGAGAGCCCTAACTATGATGACCTGTGCTTGGAAACTGTCGCGATTTGATTGAAAACATAAAAGTTAGCGAGTTTTCAAATTCTAAAAAATTTATTGATAGTCCCTCAAGATGTTCATCGTTAACTTCAGATTTGAATTGGCCTTTTCGAGTCGTTCCCTCATTTCATCCTGACCAGCTTCAACTAGAACTTCTGCGAAATCCTCCAATATAGTGAGTGTGAGGTAACCCATTTCGACAAGGTCGTTGATGACACCTATTAACGAGTCTGCAATGAAAGACAGTAGTCTTTGAATGAACAGCTTTGATTTTTTAAATTTGATTTTTGGTCTAAAGCAAATTACAAAAATACTAGTAATGTGTTCCAGACCAGTTTCATGAAGCTCGTTTCTCACCAAGTTACAAATTTATATTCTATTCGTTAAATTTTTTGTTCTCAAAAATAAAACTAACCCTATTCTGGACTGCTTTTTTGGTTGGCTGGACCGTGTTCGATGAGCGTGGTCGCCCGCGACGTTTGGGGAAGTATTTTGGGGCAGAGTTTCCTTGTGGCGGCAAATATCTCGGTATTCCCACTGGGTGGACGGAGGTCAATAAGAGATGTGGAACGGGGACTGAAGAGCGTGGATCCGCCGAGCTTATTGAAGTCTTCTGAAAAATGGACAAAATGAGGAAGAAATGGAAACTTCACATAGATATTTCAACATAAAAAAAACACTTTGAGCGGTAGCAATCGTCTCACACAAAAGGCGTTTTCAGCCTTCACATTCAGGATTTTGAAAATTTTTGTTTCCATTTTCAGATATACTATAATCCATACTTGCAAATTCACGGGCCGGGCCTGAAAAGCTTCGGCCCGTCTTATCAGGGATGCTGGTTTCCTGAGAATTTTTATCCATTTTTCGCAAAAATTTTGTTGAAATTTTTTATTGCAGCCGGAAAAAACAAAGTTTTGTTCGAATTTGTTGTCATTGTTGATTTACGACTAGGTA
>GL380355.1:0-15819 GCA_000143925.2 Caenorhabditis brenneri
GTTACACTCAGATTTTGTCCTTTCATAACTTTTTTCTGTGTTTCAAGAACCTTACAAGTTTTCTTTGTGTTTTCTCTAAGATAGTGAGTCACTGAAAGAAAGTTAATTTTCATTCAAAACTCACGCGAATATAGTAAACGCTCATTGTATTCAAATCTAGAAGTGTACTTATTTAGACCTGATGAACCCGGAAATCCCTTTTTAGTAGTTGTTAAAAATTGAAGAGTGAACTTCAAGTTCAAAAAAATTCGCTAGAAAAATAGGAATACTGTTTTATTTTCATCTAAAAATCAGTAAGGCTGAAAAAAACTGTATTTATCATATTGCAGCGACAATTGCGAATTGATAGAAATTATAAACCGAGCAACTGCTGTACAGGCATTAACGTGCCTCACCTTAGACGGAACAATTTTGATGAGTTGAAACAGAATCGTTTATGAGAATAACCAATCTACCAAATGAATTTTGTGTAACTGTAGAAATTTACTTTTGCGATAATTTATTTTCTGTTGCATACTTCTTGTAAGTCGTTCTTTTTGACTGCTTTTTTAATTTTGTATCTTTATTTATTAGTAGTTTTAGAATTTCTTATGAATTGGTAGCCTAAAAATGACTCATGCAGGTCAGTTTTCAGATTTCAAGCTCCCAATCGATCCTGAGTCTGGGAACCTTTATCTGTAAACGCTGCCTACTGATTTTCAATGCATTGTCATAGAGGCGAATTCAGATCAGGATCTTCAGGCCCTCAGATTCCAGTGAGGTCTGGAAATTTGAGAATCTATTGGCAGAAAAATTTACTAATGGGAGTCTTTTGAAAAAAAGAAACATGTTGAAGACATGAAACGTTAAAAAATTGATATAGAAGCCTAGTTCAAACTCCAGTTCCTTGTTGCCGGGTTTTGGATGTTCATTTTGCATCTTCCGTAACCACTCCGAAAGCTAGGTTTTTTTTTCTGTTTCAACAAAGTTTTATTGCTTTTGAAAAACGTCAATAACGTTGCTGCCGTGAATCCAGAATTAATATTCCTGACGGAAAATTGCTTTGTTCTGATTTAGATTGAAATTTTTTTTTGTTTTGTTGAAATACATTCCTGAAATCCTGGGCCTACAATACTCTAGAGAATTCTCATAATCCATTAACTTCCAGTTCATTTCGCAACTTATTTTCCGAACTCTTCTGCGATGATCCTTGTCATTCACCCGAAACCTACGCCTGTTTTTCATTCCTTCGATCTGATGACGTCTATTTACCGAAAAATGTTTACAGTTTTATTGTCCCCATTTCTTGGGTTACTGTTATTTATTTGTATTCCGTCGAACTCGTGAAGACCCACAACAATATTCCATTTTTCATATTTTACTCACGTAAACGGTTGGAATATGAAAATTTTCATTTTCATGAGATGAATTATTGTTTCGGCTCTTTTGGTAGTCGGCAAAGAGCATAGTTTTGCTTTTAGACATTGTACTACTGAAAGAAATATTAGGTTGAAGAAACCGAAATTCTAGGCCGATTATATTGAAATTGGTTAGTTGCACCGGAAATAATCCCATAATAAATTTTTAGCGTTTCGAGAACCTAACAAATTTTGTTGTGTTTTTTTTTTCGAAAACATCAATGCCCTGTAAGAAAGATGATTTTCATTCAAAACTCAAGACAATACTCGCTCATTGTATTCAAATCTAGGAATGTACTTATCCAGACTTGATGAAACAGAAAAAAAAACAGTATGTTGTAGTTGTAAAAACCGAAAGTGAATTTCGAGTTCGAAAATTTTCGTTAGAATAGTGAGAATACTGTTTTCTTGTCATTTAAAAATCATTAGTACTGAAATAAGTCTGGTTAATTAGTATGGTATGAATAGTACAGCCTATGGACCTCAATCCATAACAATTCGGTGAAACTGGGACGAAAAATCATTACAAACCGTAGTTATAATGATTATCCTATCGAAGCGGCAATGATGGGAACTTATGGACTATAGGCAAATTCATAAGAATTTTGGACTGGATAACGCCTGACGTAGTACTGCGCCTAATGCAAGACGGAATAATATTGATAACTTGAAACTGGAAAAGTTGTGTTTTATGAGAATTTTTTCAAATTTGCATTTTTCACATGCCCTTCTTTGAAGCAAAAATTACTGTTTCTTTTATAACATCAATCCAGAGTGTCTACACATTTCTGATACGATGATAATCAATTCCTTGTTCTATCAACTGTTCTTTGTAGTTTCCTCATACCTCTTTTATCAATTCGCCACCTCGTCTTCTTCTTCTTCTTCGAAACCATATCATCTTCTTTCTCATCACCTTCTTCTTCTCAAGACCCCCATTCATCTGTCCTTCGTCCATAATGTTAAACAAACATCTTGTCCAAACATTGCTTTTTCAATTTCAACTTGTCACCGACAACGACATCTAAATAAAAGTTGGTGGTGTGGTCTTGAAAAGCTGTTTTTTGACGGGAGAAAGTGGGACACTAAAAGGGAATTGGGGGTCTAATGTAGCGTGGATTTGAGACGAGACAAGTGACTTGAGATGGCTCTAGTTCACTGAGAATAACTATCAGGTGACATATAACATAGGTTTCCGAAACACAATTGGTGAGCAATTTTTGAGTAGTGAAATTTCTATTGACCGTAAAGGGCATGACCTTGTTCAACATGCTTTTCAGCAACGTTTTTCAAGCAATCATTATAGTTTGTAATTACCGACCGAAGAAACACTGATCTTGAAACAGCAAAGTTTAGAAAAAAAAATGTGAACTATGATAGAATTCCAGAGCTCCTAGTTCAGCACTGAAAACTTATGGAAAGATAATTATGAGACCTTTATGGATCATCTTACATTTGCAGTTTCAAACTCCTTTTCTATTTTTCATCACGCTTGAGAAGAATGTTCGTCTAGTATTTGAGAGTTGACTGAGTTGTTTCAATAGGTTTTCTCAATGTCAAACTCATTTTTATGTTATAGGTGGTGGAGGGACCTAATTTTTTGCCTGTGTCTTTGCATCAATTTGTTCTATTTTGCGACAACAGGGTTCAAAAAAAAAGAAAGTCCCCTAGCTTTTCTGTTCCATTATATCAATAACTGCATCCATTTGATTTGTTTTTTTCTTGAACATTTGAAACAAGATAAATAAATAATTTCAATTACAAAAGTATTGTAATAAAATTGCAATAACTTGTATCTGACCCATGAGAAACTGTAACATTTGTTAAAAAAATAATTCTTTTGCAGTTTCAAAAGGTTTTTATTTGTCATTAGGCTATTGGTTTCATTCAATTATCAACCACTGTAGTTTTTTATTATATCAATATTTGGAACTGTTGGCAGTTTCCAGTAACAATTACTGTTTGTCAAAGTTGATTTATAGCCTTATGCTCGACGAATCTTCAATCACCAGTCTTTTTCCAACTAAAAAAAGAATATTCAAAAATCAAATTTCATAAACCTCAGGCTAAGGCTGCTCCAATTTTGAGTTTGAATTTCTTACATTGTATGCACTGATTTTTTGTATGCACTGATGCTAACGAAAAATGACTGTAAACTTGAAAATTTGTCTTATCATTTTTCAGTTTCATCTACATTTCTTGAAGCTAACCATTCCGTCTCATTGTTCATCGTTCTCTAATCCTTGAGCCTAATTTTTGCCAGTTGCCTGTTAGCAATTCTCCCCCCCCCCTCCCCCGCGAGGACGATTGGTGTCATTAACAATGTGAACAGAGAGCAGTTACTCCATCCTCCCAGAGTACAGGGTGCGCCATATATATTAGGATGGGTTTGAACCGCTATAACTCCCGATTAAAAAGTCGAATCGGCTTGGAATTTTGCAAAAAGTTTGTTCATATGATACAAAAGCAAATGACATTAACAATTTTCGAATCTTTCTTCTCTGGCCTCGATCACTACACGAAGTCGCTTTGGGTAGGAGTCGACCATGGCACGCAGGTATTGGATGTCAAGATTGATCAGAAAATCTTTATCGCGGAAGCAAACAAGAACGGTCCAAACCATCGAATCATTGCTAAAAACTTCCAGTTGGCCTTCCAGAAAGGAAAAATCCTCACAAAAACGTCTCATTCGGTTTCAGTCATGGTGTTCGGTGGGTTCTCTTCAGATGGCCAAAATCCGCTCATTTCTGTGGATCCAGGAGCTAAGGTCAACCAGATTGATTACCGAGATCACATATTAGAGTCTGACATTTATCCCTGGTCTCAAAATCACTCTGGAAATCAATCTGGTGTCTTCATAGAGGATACTGCGCCCGTTAACCGCGTCAAAGCCACCAAACAGTGGTCAAAAATTTTTTCCGGAGCTCATCACTGCAGCAGAATGGACAGTTTTGTTGCCGGATTTAAAACCGATGGACAATTCCATGTGTGGGTATTTTACCCAAAAGGTTTTGACTAAAAACCATGCAAATTTGGATGCTCTGAAGGAAGCACTCTTGGAGGAATGGGACAATCTTGACACCCAATACCTGCGTGCCATGGGCGACTCCTACCCGAAGCGACTTCGTGTAGTGGTCGAGGCCAGAGAGGAAAGATTCGAAAACTGTTAATGCCATATGCCTTTGTATCATATGAATAAACTTTTTGCAAAATTCCAAGCCGATTCGACTTTTTAATCGGGAGATATAGCGGTTCAAACCCATCCTAATATATATGGCGCACCCTGTACATAGGACCCATCTGCTAACACATTCCCCTTCCCTCTCCCCCAGTCTTCCCGAGTGTTTCATTGATTTCTCGGGAAGAAAGGGTGTTCGTCCAGTCTGGTGACCTCTCATATGTATGCTCTTTTCTTCTTTTCCTCACCCTCAAAACCAATTTTCAACTCTCGTTTACTATTTAGTGGTTCAGAATAGGAAAAGATGGGATTGTAACTACTTTAGACGTTACATTACTATCAAAAACCAAAGTTCGATTCGAAATTTCTCGAGAAGTTGAAACCGACACTATTTTATTCCGATTGAATTGAAATTTAAATTAGCATTTAATTCATTTATAAGGAGGAATTGAAGGTTTTCGAAACTAACACTTCAAGGAAATCTATTTTCCAGTACTATCCCCTCGAATATGGTAGAAGTTCAGGTTGAAAACTTACTAACGATAGAACCTTCCACAATATCCCTTCTAGAAACGTTAAAACGGAACTTTTACAGTTTCGTTTATTTCATATCCAGAATTTTTTTCAACGATTTTCATTCGATTGCTACAATTAAAACAATGTCATGAATCGTTTTTTTCCAGACATGTTGAAACCGATAATTGTTTTTTGTTCATAAAGTTCGTTCATATTTAGAGTATGGTTTTTCTCGGATTGTTACAAAAAATCATTCTTACTTACATTGGGAAACTAGCAGGGAATTAGCATTCTTACTACTATTCTATATCGGTTTGAACAAACGACTGTTTTAAATATTTTTGAGCAACCTTCTGAGTATATTGAAACTGTAAATCTTGTCTGATTTCCTGAACTCGTTCTAATCATTTCGGTTTGTAGAAACTCGTTATAACGCACTGTCATTGACACGAAGTCATTTTTTTCTCCCGCCTTCAAATTACTGCTTCATACAGTTATGAATACATCTACTCACTTTGCGGTTTCAATGCCTTCTTCCTTATCTTGGTCCGTGTTTTTTGTGTAAAACATTTCCCTGTTTTCATACATTGACTTGACTTCAAATTTTACTTTAAGTCAATATGAAAGTCTTTCCTGTTGACTGAAGAATTACAGTTTCGCTTCTCTGGCTTTGCTGAATAATCCCAAACTTTTTGATACTACTTGCTTTTTTGTTGGACCACACTTGCATTACTCGAAATTGCTATCAATCGAATTACTGCTTCATAGAGTCGTGAAAACATTTTCTCATATTGAATTTTCAATCGGTACTCGATTGGTTGTGCGCTAAATAAAAACATCTAAGTAGTTTCTATATCCAAACCTATAAGAAATGGTTCCGATAATTTTTTTCCAGTTTCAATATATTCACTTCTAGTAGATAACTTCTTATCTATATTAGTAGTATCGTCGCTAGAAACTTATCCAGAACATTATTTTTCCAAATTCTGTAGCGCTCATTATCTGTGAACATTCTGAATGATGTTTTAGAAATTCACAACAACGGCACTGCGCGCCCCATTGCCGTTGTTTTGATTTTCTAATATATGAAACTAATTTGAAACGGTCGGATATTGCTCAAGTGAGAAACTTTTTCTGTTTTCAGAACGGCTTTCTAACCGATTCGATATGAATAATTACTGTGGATAAAGAATTTTCAATTTAGGTATAGACGTGAGTCATGTATATAATGAATTTCGGAAATCGGCATAAACCGTAAACTCTTTAAAAGAGCGGCCGGCCGCTCTAGTTTCAACCCCCCTCTCCAGGCGGCCGCTCTAACACAGGGGGCCGCTCTAGTTTCAATAAATTCGTTCCAGAAAAAAATCTCAAAAATAGGTCATTTTCTTGATTTTTCGGATCATTTTGAGGGTAAACTCTAGTTTCAACACCCACTCAGGGGCTCTATTCGAGGGGGCCGTACAATTTAAGGGGCTGCTCAATTACAGAGTTTACGGTAGGTCTTGTAGAGTTATTGAAACTGTATTTCCTTTTTCTAATTTTTGTAAACGAAAATACAAAGCTCACATCCATTGACATTTACAAGTGAGCGAAATATTCATGAACGTTCTGAAACAGGACTTTTTTGGAATTCCCGGTTCTCAACTCTTTTAGGTGCCTGAAGAAATATTCGGTTTCAAATCTTTGATAAAAACAGTTGATTATTTTTTATTCACTCTATGGTTTTCTAGTTAAAAATTATAGGAAAATTGAAGAAACCCAATATTGAATGGCAGACCTGCTTAATGTTCTTCATAATGTTGGAATTAATCTCAGAAAATTGTGCTCCTCATTTCAAAAATATGTATATCAGTAAATTTTTTTCTTTTATGAGAAGCAGATTTATTAAAAGGTTCCTGTAGTATCCGATGTACCCCTGATGCCAACATTCTCATGTTAGCACCCAACATTCTGCAAAAAGTTTTTCCCCCTCTCCTCTTCTCCCCCAAACTATCAAAATATCAATACATATTTCCCCTATTTATTGAATGTTTTCAGGACATTATTCTTCCAAACTTTAATTATAAACCGTAAGCATCCTGGATGATGGGCATTTCGAATCGTGGAGTGGTCGTATACTGAAGTAAAGTAGGGAAAAAGCTTTCACCGGAAAACGTATATTTGGAACGACTTTCATATACTATGACAGTTTACATCCTTGGAGATGAAAGAAGAGAAATATGAAGCGGCAATCGTGATATACGAAGTGATACGTGGATATCACGTCGAGGTCTAGATAGTTATGAAACCGGAATTTCCAGCCATCTACAAAATCTATGAAATTGGCTTTATGATGGCAACTCACTGATGGCAACTTCCATTTAAGAAACTACTGGAATAGGAAATCATACAAATCTTCACCAACTATTTCTTGACATTAAAAATCTTTTCCACCTGAAATAAACCAAGAACTTGAAAAGGAAAGTGGAACTAGCTATACTGGCTTAATGAAACCGGAACCGTGAATTGGATCATATAATTTTGCTTCTTTGAAATGGATGTTCAGCCCAGAAATCTAACGGAACAGTTAATTAAAGGAAAAGATATTGATAAAAGTTTCACATATTTTTCAAATCATCAAAGCGTGCTTTTTTGTATAGAATTGAAAAGTTTTTCGTTTCGCTAACGAAAAATATTTGAATAAATTCCAGTTAATTATTGCTGAATGAAAAGCAACTGGTGGAAACAGAGTAACAGAATCGGAGATTTTCATTCTTTTTGAGAAAGAAACGAACTTTTGATCAAGTTTTTTACACACAAAAAACCGTAACATTGAAACACCAATCACTTTGAACATGTTAGGTTAAACTTCGAATTAATTATGATGTATCGTTAAATTCACTTTTTATTCATATTCTTCGCATAGTGGAAAGATTGCATCATGTTTCATGTTTCAAAGAGACAAGAACTTTCAGAATCTCATTTTTGAGAGATTCTCCAGCATCAATATTAGTGCGAAACTCTGTTTTTTGAAAAAATGAAAAGAGTTTTGGTAACACCAACGGACATAAAGAAACGCCGTTGTTTCAAAGTTTATACGCTTTCTGAGAATAATGTCCTTCACATTTCTTAGTATTTTAATGCCAGTTTGAAACAGCGTTCACTGTTTTACCAATCTAATGTAAATTTGAAATAATTTTGTGTACCGATATTCTTTCTCCGGGCTTGATATAAGTTTTGTGAAACAGGAACGCGGGATAAAAAAAATTAAGCAGATTCAGCTTCATGTCAAGAAGTTTCGAACACTGTTATTTTTGCTTCGTTCCAGTCAATATGAAAAGAAACAAGCCATGGCATTGCTATATTTGGTAATACTTCTAGCGATGACAGTATTTCTGAATAGTCAAAAACGGTAAGGAATGTTTTTACTCAATTTGAACTTTGAAGCATTGTAAAAAGTAAAAATAGTTAACTTGAAACTATGATGAAACAGCAAACTTTGTGAAAACTTGTTCTGCTGTCACACCACATGATTTCGGGCTCTAATGGTAAAATATTTCAAAATATTTAATGTTTCATGAGTTTTATAAGCATGAATTAAGTTATCAAAAAATACTGGGAATACAATCCTGTGAAAACTCGGAAATGCCTGTGCACTCAATCATTGCTTTACTCAACAACCTGAAAACATGAATGTTTACCCACATCCTCCTTTCCCAACTTGATTTCCAATTTTGTAAGGTACAAGCTCATTGTTCTCCTCTCCTCAAAGGGTTACCTTATGTCGGTTGGTTGTTGACTTCGAAAACAGTTTCAAGAAGTAAGTGTATCTTGAGCCGAATAACGCAAATCACTAATCCCGGTATACGAGCTGGATCGTTACGAAAATTTAAACAGGGCAGCTTTTGTTATCGGACAAAAATTTTTGGGCACAACTAATTACTGTTCCTCATTTGTTTGATACTCCCTTGAGCTTTGAGTGTTCGTTCATGGCTTTTCCTTTTTATCGTTGCTCAGATTGTGTTCATTTGCAGGTTTTCTTCGTCTGAAAACAATTGGTATAACCAAGGCTGTCAAACGGCCGGCCGGCCGCCGGCTTTTGCAACTAAATTTGCAAGTGTTCAGCAAAAATCTAGAAATGCAAGTAACACAACCGAAACGTGTTGCATAAGTTTTACAATATGATTTTAGGTATCAGAGCGGCATTTTCTAGGTCAAATTCTTTGAAAAGTGCCGAAACTGGTCAAAAATTTTAGAAAATATGCGGGAAAGCGGTGTTTATACTCGAGTCGGGTCACGAAACTTTGAAAAAGGCTTTCCCAAGTTCAATCTAATCAAAAAATGACCTAGAAAAAAAAATTAATTTTTAGGTCACCAAACAAAAGTATAATCTTTTTAGTTGCAAAAAAAGTTATGAACCGATCCTCTGAACTGTTTTTAGTTGAGTGATTCACACAGTTCGAAGTTCTGAAAGCAAAACTATCGATAATGAGAATATTTCACCTCTTTTTCAAAAGCCGCGGCCAGCCGCGGCTAGCCGTTAGGTTTTGACAGCCTTGGGTAAAACCAATTCTCATTTTGAAACTTTGTCGACCTTGATTGAATGTTATCTGAAAACCTTGTCTAATAGAGAAGAACATTATTGATGATCAGAAAAATTGAGAAAAATCTTAACCTGATGAAGTCTGAATTTTTAACTTTTCCAGGTTAATTTTTCTGGTTAGAGGCTCTGCATAAATGATCCGAGTCGTTCAATCAAACGATCCGATCCTAATCCTACTAGTTTTGAGAGCTGAATTGCTGATTAACAACTTCACAGAATATGTGAAGCTTTTATGTACTGACTGAAAAAGTAATATTTGTAATAAATCTGAAGTCAATCATTTTTCATGAAACATAGTTAAGGGGCTAAATCTGCTTCAAACCTTCTTCTGTTTTCAGTGTTTGCTTTTTTGACGTTGTGCTTCTATTAATCTTATAGTTTTTTTCTCATTGAGCAAAAATAATAGAAATAAACTCGACATCACGAAGTACAGAAAAGTTGAATAAGAGCTGAAGTAAACCAGCTGAATCATAAATTTTCGAATTTTCCGGTTGTATCAATCTTAAGGTCCTAGGTAAGAGTGCACTGTCATGAAAACCTCATATGTCAAATAATTATCAGCTTCAGCAAGTTGTTATTAGAAATCGTTCTTATATATTTTTGCTAGGCCATGGAAATCCTCTGGAATGTATAATAATGACAACCTTTCATTGAAATGAACAATTTCGCATGATGTTTCAAAGCTCCTACCGCGCACCAATTAGATGTTTTTTTTCCGAAAGTTCTCACAGCTTGGCATTAGCAAATCACAGACAGTTTTTCAAAAAACTAAATTAAACCATCTGGATCACAAATTTTAAATTTTTGGTTACCTGATTCAGATAATTCTCGGCTTCAACTAGTTCTCATATGAAGTTGAAAAAAAAAACAGTTCCTAATAGCGTTCGATTATATTTCTTTTTTGAAAGCTATCAGAGGATCAGCCGGAGCAGTGATGTTATAAGGCAGGACCGGATTCGGCCACATCGACCTGTTTTAATTCCAAAGCGACCAATTCTGATACGGCGAAAATTGCTGTGCTTACAAAGTGACATCGCTGTGAGGAATTTCACATTCCGATTCAAAAATAAAAGGGTTAATGATGACACGAGATCCATATCAGCTAACTACAATCAATAATTACAGCTTTCCTGAAACTGATTTTTTTCTATTAATGCCAATGTCGACAATCTTATAGCAATATACATTTCCTCCCAGAGAGGTCACAATTTTTTTCCAGTTTCAATCTGGTGTTAATGACAGTTCATTTTGATCAGCAGCAGTTCGACGAAGATTATTACTTTTCAAAAGATTTACCTGTGGAATCGTTAAAAATGGAAATGTTAGGATTTTTACATTTCCGTTGATGAATAATACTAATCTTCTGCTTCAAAACCGTTATTTGTATGAAGAGATTGATGCAGTTTATTCTGTAGTTGGAAAACGCTATTTTTTGCCACTGCTTGACGAATACGTTTGTCCCTCTCTATTTTGAACCTGACATCTTTCAAAAGACTTGGTAACTCGACAAAAAGTTGCATTGTGACATCTCTTGACTTAGTTCTAATCCATCCAGTTCTGATACGGGATGGTCCCTAATATTTCCATTTCCGGAATAATCTCTACAAATTTCAGTCAACCCCATAAAAATTTCATGATCCCTCCTTTCTCTTCCCCGAACATCTTCAATCTCTTCCGTGTTTCTCAAGATAACACAAAAGGTAATAAATCTGTACCTTATCATGTGGTTTCTATTCAAATCCGTTTTGGTTGGATGGAACAAAAATTTACGAGTTTTCATAGTCGCTTGCTGGTTTGCAACGGGTAGAAATGAGGTCAAAATGTAGAGAGAAATGACGTTGAATGACGTTTTGAGATTAGAAAAGCGAGGAGTTCAAAGTCCAATGGTTGGAAAATCAGGTGTCGATGCGGAGAATTTAGAGAGAAAAGAGAAAGGAACAACATTAACGGAACAAAATGATAAGGAAGATAACAGTTTGTGAACAGATAAAGAGAGAAGAAGATGCCACTTTTTATTCTTTGATGCTGTCGGACAAGTAATGCGTTGGATGAAGGAAGAGAAGAAAACTGATCACAGTACTGATACGATTGCAACTGACAACATTCAGTTCCTACGCTTGGTGGGTATGTCAAGAAACATGTTAATTGGAGATATTTCTGAAGAAGACTTTTGGATATCGAGTGACGTGGAACTCAAACAGAGATGAAAGTTAATTGTAACAGGGAAAATAGTAGAAAATGCTCATTTCCACAAATACAGTGTTCCACAAGCAGTCATTGCTTGAGCATATATTTTTTTGCTCTGCCAGTCTATGGTTATAGTTTTTCAAATCTTGATTCTTGACAGAAACTTGAAGTCATGTGACCATGGATGAGAACCAGTTCAAACTGCTTCGATCGAAATCGCAGTAATTCGAAGTCACGTTACACCAGATGATGACAAGCTGAAACTGCTTTCGGAATAAGTAGGATACAAAGACAACCCTTGAAAAAGCAACGCAGCGAATTTCATATTTTCTCAAATCAGAATATTAAAGCGGAAATAATTTTCTGTAATCAGAATGGGTGCTGTTGCAACTGACAACATTCAGTTCCTGAGCTTAATGGAAATGTCAAGAAACATGTTAATTCTACAGGTAGTTAAAGCATTTCTCTTGAACCTGCACGTTCATCAAGGTGCGTGAAACTTATTCAAGAATAAAATCTAGTTAAAACGGAGAAAATAGTAGAACATTCTCATTCACACAGGCGTTTTTTGCTGTTTCATTTCATCAGTTTCCGAACGGACAACCAGCGCTTGACAGATGGTTTTCTGACACACATTCTCTGGGTTCTGTAGCCTTGCATTCATTCACTGGTCTCCTGCTCAAACTCCCTGATATCACTTGTCCAAGTCGGATACAAAGTGTCCAAAATAGAACATGTTGTAGTTGCGATTTCACATTAGTTCCGAAATGCCGTAATTGCAAACTGCCGAGTTGCAAAGTGTCGCGGAGCCAGTTTTGCTACCGCAAAGTTGTTTTTGTTTACACTTCCCTATCCAGGTGTTTCTCTCCATCTGCTTATTCTAATCAGAAAGCTACAAAGGATTTTTGCAAGCAGGTAAGCAATCTTGAAAAATCAGAGCTTCCGTACTTTGTGCTCACGATATTGGTTTCAGTAGAATCCTAGACTATTTTTTAGTCCTTAATTTTTTTTTTCAAAAGCAAAACTCATAGCAGGTTTATCAAGATATTTATCTTTTTTTTTCAGATTTTCAGGTTTGTCTAATTGCTATCAGTGTTGTTTGAACCCAATATCATTATTCCCTTTACACATTTTTTAGTGACTCATTGAAACCGTATACTTTTTTTCCATACATCACTAATCATCTGAAATAACCATCACAAACGTTTTCTTTACTAAACTATACTTTTAAGTATTCACAGACCTCTTCACTCATGATCATTTTTATAGGGAAACAGTACATAAAACAGTTTTAATGACCTCTTTTTTGTTGTCGTTACTATGCCTCCAAGGACAAATACTACAAGAAGATTTTTCTCGAATTTTTTGAAAAATCTCATGATTTTGACGTTTTTTTTTAAACCATGACAAACCGAGCTGCATGTTGTTTTTGCTTCTGTTTCATCTCATTTAACTTCAGTAGGGACTCTAGAGAATACTTTTGGGTCTGTTTTATCCAGAAACAAGCTACTTTTATTTTGGATTTTGTCCGATAGAACCGAGATTATCTAATGATCTTTATTGAAAATCAACTATTTTTTGACAAATGTAGCGAAAATCAACAATGAATTCATCAAACTTGTGCATTGTTAAAACGTAACGTTCATCTTTGTACATTCTCGATTCAATGGGGAATTCAGAAATAAAATGTGTTTCGCTAAAATCATAACTTTGAAATCAAAGTTTATGTTGTTGTTATCGTTCCTATATCATGCTAACTGCGTTTTTTCTGTCTTCCTTCTCTCTTGTCTGAATATAAATTTCAAGCGGTTTCATATTTAACTGATAACAGGGTGCATGAGTTTAGAATAATTGATATCGTTTGTGGGTTTGTATAAACTGATAACATATGAAAAGCTAGTTTTTCAATCGGAATAAATGATCCTCAATACCTTGTGCTTCAACAGAAGACAAGGTTATTAGTTTCTTGAAACTGTCTTCAATGTTTTTTGTGAAAAAATGCTGTAACAAAATACTGTCTCACGCCTTTTTCTACTATCCTTCATTACTACAGTGAAGCAGTAAACTCTACATAACTCTCAAATGAAAATTCCATGCGGATCTTTATTTTTGTTCTTTTTACTCATGGTTTCCTGAAAGCAATAGTGATAGGCCAAACAGGCACCAAATTCAAAACCTACCAACGATGTTTACCATCGGTTTCAGCACAGTACTTTCGATTTTACAAAAATCTGTTTCAACTTCTTCATTTCAGTGTCTAGGTTATTATTGCTGTTAGTATAGAGACAATTCATTGTATTTATTTATTGTGATTTTTGTTTTGCAGCTGGAATTCGTCAGTTAAAAGTATCACGAATTGCGAGTTTTTTCCTGTTCTTTTCCAGTATTTTTTACTGAATTTCCGATCAAAAAGTAGACACACAACACTTCCTACTGTGAATGAGAACTTTTCTGTAGTGATTGAAAAAGTGATATTAATAGTTTTCCATAAGAAAATCAATTTTTTTCGCTCATTGGAAAAACGAAAATTACTTTGAATAATCAATTTGATTAAAACGTGCAATTCATGTTTCAAATTGCACATTCATGGTTTCAGTATGGTAGGGTCAAGGATTCTGTCATTGTCTCGTTTATATGCAGAACTTTTCGTTTCTTGTTCTTATCGTCCTTGCACTTTGAATACCGTCAACTTGTTGTATGTCTAAAGTTGTAAATATAAAAGTAACTCCTTGCATGGACTGATAACCAAAAGTGCAGAAACACAGAGTGTCTAAATGGGGAAACTGGAACAGGATTGATTTTATTCTCATAAAAAGTTTTGGTTTTATATTCCTGTTTGTAAAACTGTCAAGTTCTGATAATAGTGGCTTTCAGAAGTGAATTAGCCGGTCTTTCAAAATCTTTTTGAAAGACATTTTGAAAGACATTAGCCTGTCTTTCAAAATCCACCGCCCACGATTTGGTGCTTTTTGTGCACCAGCTACTGATGAAGCGAAAACCAGGAATTTGTGTTTCACAACCTTAAGATATACCGTATTTTGCTCGAGTTATGCTGAAAATGATTTATATACAGTAGCGGAAAATGGTGAGTGTACCTCTGGTTTTTTGTTTCTAACTTGACTGAACCGAATCCGATTGATCTGAGAATTGACAGGAATTATATTGATATGTATAGAACAAGAACCAATAGTTTTTTGAAACATCAATGTATCTAGGTCAGCCACAAATTCCAGTTGACTGACATTTTTCAGAGTGACAAAAAAATTATTTTTCTCAGGTTGATTATTTTTTGAAGTCTGGGTTGTCAAAATGTTGCTAGGGGTCAAAATAAAAAGTTCACGTTGTTTGGAGTCGTTATTAATTTCGGCGCCCGAGTTATGGCATATAAGTCAGGAAGCGGCGTTTTGGGCAAGCCGACACCCAAGATCACCGGACCTGATTGAAAATGTAACATCATCGGTAATGTTGCGCAAGACTGCACTTTACTACTTTTTAATCCTGGAGCCCCTCTGGTGCCATGATTTTGCACCAGCAACGCGTGGGCATGTTTAACAGGTATGAGGGCAGCTATCATGAAGGCGGTTGTTGGTTTTCGGAATCTCAACCCGCGGATAGTGATTCCACTTGCGAACATCGGGCATTTCATCATGAATCATTGCTACGGAATCAAACTCTGTGGGTCGCGATTCTCCTTCAATATGAGTCTGTTGCCTGAGATTTGGAAGAGCGCAAATGATTAAAATGGAATATTGAGAATTTGATTGACGAAAAAATGCCTTATTGTTGCGGAAACACTAGTATTTTTGATAGAATTCCGAAGGCGCGCCCTTGCCCTAATGTCCAATGTAGCTGTACGGGGCAGTCTGTTCGTATTCAAAATTTTTGTTCGCAAGTTTCCTTGACAAATTTCCAAACGAAAACGAAAAAGAACCAATCAAATTTATTTCCGAACAATTGTT
>GL380355.1:30011-56119 GCA_000143925.2 Caenorhabditis brenneri
TATCAATTCCCTGTTCTATTAACTGTTCTTTGTAGTTTCCTCATACCTCTTTTATCAATTCGCCACCTCTTCTTCTCCTTCGAAACCATATCATCTTCTTTCACATCACCTTCTCCTTCTTCTCAAGACCCCCATTCATCTGTCCTTCGTCCATAATGTTAAACAAACATCTTGTCCAAACATGGCTTTTTCAATTTCAACCTGTCACCGACGACAATGACATCTACATAAAAATTGGTGGTGTGGTCTTGAAAAGCTGTTTTTTGACGGGAAAAAGTGGGACACTAAAAGGGAAATTGGGGGTCTAATGTAGTTTGAGTGGGAAAGCTGTTGGGCATGGCTTTAGTCTAGTGAGAATCAGATGGCATTTAACATAAGCTTCTGAAACCGAAAAAGAAATTATGAGCAATTTTTGAAAACTGAAATTTCCTTTGACCGGGAAGGGCATGATCTTGCTCAACGTGCTCCATAAAAAACATGTTTCGAAGAATCATTATAAACGGTCAATACCGTCTGAAGAAACACTGATCGTGAAAAAGCAAAGTTTCGAAAAAAAATTGATCCTAGATGATAGAATCACAGAGCTTCTAGTTCAGCACTGAGAACTTATTGAAAGATGGTTATGACACCTTTAACGACCATCTTACATTTTCAGTTTCAAACTGCTTATTTGTATTTCAAGACGGTTGAGAGGAATATTGGTGGATCTTTTGAGTTTGGCCTGATAAGTTGTTTCAATAGAGTTTCACTATGTCAAGCTCATTTATAAGTCAAAGGTGGTGGAGGGAACTGCTGTTTTGCATGTATTTTTACATCAGTTTGTTCTATTTTGCGACAACAGGGTCCACAAAAACGAAGACGCAAAAATACAAGAAAAGTTCCCTAGCTTTTCTGTTCCACCATGTCAATAACTGCATCCAATTAATTTTTTTCTTAATTATTAGGCTATTCAAAACAAGATAATATAAAAAGATCAGTCAAACAACTATTGTAATCAAATTACAGAACTTTTATATGACCTAAGAGGAACTTTAACATTTGTTCAAGAAAATAATTATTGTTTTCCTTTTCAGTTTCACAAAGTTTTTTTTCGTTGATTTTAGACCAGCGGTTTCACTTAACGTATCATCATTTCAATCGCTGTTTATCTTTATGGGACCAAAATTTATAAAAATTACTATTCGTCAAAGTTGATTTATAGCCTTATGCTCGACGAATCTTCAATCATCATTATACTTTCCAAGTGAAAAGAAATAACTAAAATCAAATTTCATGAAGCTCAGGCTACAGCTGCTTTAACTTTTTGTTTCTAGCTCGTATATTATATGCACTGATTTTTTGAACTGCTGACGAAAAACGACTGTAAACTTGAAAATTTGTTTCATCATTTTTCAGTTTCATCTACTTTTTATGAAGTTAGTCAGTCCGTCTCATGGTTCATCACGCCCTAACCCATGAGCCTAAATTCTACTAGTTGTCTGTTAGTGACTCTTCTCTATTCCCTCCCCCGTGAGGACAATTGGTGTCATTAACAATGTGAACAGAGAGCAGTTACTCCCTCCTCCCAGAGTACATAGGACCCATCTGCTAACACATTCCCCTTCCCTCCCTCCCAGTCTTCCCGAGTGTTTCATTGATTCCTCGGGAAAAGAGGGTGTTCGTCCAGTCTGGTGACCCCTCATATGTATGCTCTTTTCTTCTTTTCCTCACCCTCAAAACCAATTATCCCCTCTCGTTTACTATTTAGTGGTTTAGAATAGGAAAAGATGGCTTTGTATCTATTTAAACGCACAGATAGATCTCCTACTACCAAAAACTTTTGATTCGAAACTTCTAGACTAGTTGAAACCGATAAATTTCTGGGCTTCAATTCTGATTTTATTGAAAATTTTTATTTATTTGGTTTATGAGGAATCAAGAATTGTAGGTTTTTGGAACCAATGTTTCTAGAAAATTCATTTCTCAGTACTATCGTTTTCTTTAAATGGTAGAAGGGCCAGCTAGATGAAAACCTTACTAATGATAAAATGTTTCATGAAAGCCCTTCTAGAAACATTGAAACTGGAGTTTTACAGTTTCGTTTATCTGACAATATCATTATTATTCCATATAGGTTACTGATCAAAGGACGGAATGATTCGAATTTTTTTTGAGCAACCTTCTGAATATTTTGAAACTGTAAATCTTGCCTGATTTTCTGATCTCGTTTTAGTCATATTGATCTGTAGATACTCGTTGCAACATACTGTCATTAACTCAAAATTATTTCCTCCCACCACTAAATTACTGCTTCCTACAGTTTTGAAAACATCTACTCACTTTGAAATTTCAATGCAGCTTTCAATGCTGTATCCTACCCCGTTTTTTCGTGCCCCGTTTTTTTGTGTAAAACATTTTGATTCGTGGTTATGGTCAATATGTTTTCTGTTGTCACATATTGACTTTACTTCAAATTCTACATCAAGTCAATCATATGGCTTTCAATGATGACCCTTTGGAATTTTTAAAATTAAAAAATTACAGTTTTGCTTTGCTGATATTGAGGGTCTAATCTAGTTAACTTAATCTCACTTAATTTCCTGTTGAACCACACGGACATTTACTCAAAATTTTTATTACTATCACTAAGTTACTGTTTCATGATGTTTTGAAAACATCTTCTTATGTAGAACATTCAATGGGGCCTTGATCGGCGGTTCGTGCTTCGTTTTTGAAAAACTTATTCAGAACACTATTTTTCCAAATTTATTTTCGAAGCGATCTGTGAACATTTTGAATGGTGGATATAAAACTGAACTGACACCGAAAGATAAAGCTCTAGTAAAAAATTTTTTCTCTTTCAAAACGGCTTCCTAACAATGCTAAGGCAATAATTCCTGTGAAAAACGGTTATCTAACTCTGCGTGTAATGAATTTCGGAAAATTACATACCAGTATTGTAGAGTTATTCAAACTGTAATAATCCTTTTTTTTCGTTGAAAGCGGCTACGCGCAGCGAATTTGCATTAGCATCTACAAATGAGCGAAATATTCATAAACGTTCTGAAACAAAACTTGTTGTTAAATAGACTTGCATGATCTATAAGTCTTGGAACTAACCTTAGATAAACGTACTGCTCATTTCAAAACTATGTAAATCAGTAAATTTTTTTCTGTTATGAGAAGAAGATTCACCAAAAGATTCTAGCATTATTAAGTAGACTATCTCATCGGCAACATTACTGAACTACTTTTTCAAAAATTCAAATGCGTCTTGATTTGTTGCTATACATCCCCGGTGCCAACATCCCCATGTTTGCACTCAACACTTTGCAAAAAGTTTATTTTTTACCCCTCTCCTCTTTCTCCCCCAAAATATCAAAATATCAAAAGAGCAGAATCCTCAATTCTCTCTACTCAAGAGACGCAGCAACTCCCACAAAAAAGCTCATTGAGAAACCGAGAGAGTAAGAGTACGCAGAGAAAGAAATGGGAATCGCCCTTTGCTCCGTTCACGTCAGAGGAGAGGGGGCCCCAAGTGCTCGAGGAGAGCACTGAGCACACTGACTCCACCCCCCTGTTTTTGAAGGAATGGACTGAAGGGTGGAAGAAGGAGGAGGAGGACATTTTGCAAATAGCTTTACTCTGCAGTTTCGGACAAAAACTAACAAATAGTTTGAACTCTTGTTGTGTGTGTATTTTGGAGCTACAAAAATAGATTTTTTGGGGAGTGGTTATTTGTTGGGATTGCTAAAATTGCTGTTTTATAGTAAGACTCTATAAATTTTCAGTTATTTTGGGATGTAGTTTTGTATGATTTTTTATGCAGCAAGTGCGGAGAGACATTTCATTGTTCTCACTTCATTTCAACCACACTTTTGAGATATCTGAAACTGTAAAAAATACGGTTCCAGTGATATAGTTTCAAGACTTCGTTCAGCGATTTATTACTTTGTTGTTGAAACGATAGCTCCATTCTGTTCTCTTTTTGATATTGATACCAGCATAGGCAGCGATGAACCAGATATGCGGCCTGGTTGGGTCTGTGGGGAATGACTCGGTCTAGTTCAGTTCGATCCGATCTAATTTGGTCTTTGCGCTGCCAGTTTTTGTACTGGTTCGGCCTGATTTTTCCCGGTCTAACCATGTTTTTCATCATTAACCTTAGTCCGATCCGCCTCCTTTGGTCCGATTTGACCTGCTTCAGCCGTTTGTCCAGTTCTGGCTTACTTGATCTTATCTGGCCAGTTTGGCCTCAATCGGATCATTCGGTTTATTCACCAAATTTCGGACCGGTTTACCGAATCGAGCCAACTCGGCCTGCTTGAATAAATGGTAGCATTTGCTATCATGTATTTCATGTTGTTAGTGCAAGCTTCCTGTAAGATTCGGTGGCCTGATAATTCATCTTATAGTACACCATAAAACTTTCAATAAAGCAACACCATAATCATTCTATCAGAGATATAGTCTAGTTGTGAAACTTATTTCAAGTTCTTACCATAATCTTATATGTTGATCTGAACTTCTAAAGAATTTGAAATAGTGAAGTTTTACTGTTTTCGCAATCTGATTTTTGAAACTTTTATGCTAATTATTCAATGGGATCCTTTATTCTTGCTTTCAGTCCGGAATTTTTCATAGTTTTCATACCTGGCTGCCTATCTGAACTCCAAATTATCATTAGTTTAAACGGTTCCAAAGGCTTCAACGTTTTCGACAACTTCCATTCATATTTTTCACGCAGTTGAAACTGAAAAATTTACTTTTTCAGAAACAAGACTTGAAAAGTCAGATTCTTCCTCCATAATAAATATCTAGTATACACTATACTGGTTAATAGAAAGTATATTACTTTTCTACCTGGTACCCTATCGATTTACTGGGTAACGACTGGTGAATGTGTAGTTACATGGAAGAAAACCAAAAGTAAACGGATTTTGTAGTTTTGCCTTTGGAGATTTATCTTTATTCCTTGTCTCTTAACCCACGTTAGAAATTTTGTTAACTTATGGAGACCCATGCCCTTCTATTAGAGATATGATGAAACCTTATATGGGAACTCTCGATTTTTTTTAAGTAATTGAAAAAACAGGCATATCCTCCAAACATATTTTCCCATTCTGAACAAAATTTCTGAAGAATATGAAACAGTAAATTATTACTGCTTTCCAAACTTTTTAACTTTGTAAGTGAATTTGTATTATACTTATAATGATGTATCGATAAATTTACAATTACTGTTTATTCAAGTCAACCATTTTCTATATTTCCATGCTGACCTACTCACCAGACTTATAAATTGTGCTATTCGTTAGGTTAAGCGTCTAAAAATGATTCTGATCATTTTCAACCATACTTGTCATGAAGTTGAAACTGACTGTTTTAGAACATAGACGTGAAAAGTCAATTTCTTAACTCATCAGTTTGTTCTCTGATAAATCAGATGTTGTCAACTGAAAATATGTTATTTTGCTAATTTGCTAATACAGTATGTGTTACACTGATGTACATTGATACGTTCTTGAACGAAAAATCGCATCTCTTCAGAAATACATATTCAACTTTTTTTTTGCTATTTCAAGTTCTTGCTTTAAAAGTTGAATTTTCAAAGTATACTAGTTTTTTTCCAGTTCACTTCGAAACTCAAATACTTGACAAAAATTGCGAAATTTCGTGTTGACCCTGTTCCAATATTCCCACTCGAGAATCATTCTGTGACAAAGATACTTTATTTATTCCTACTGATCAGAATGCATGATTTCATCAGATGAATTCCACGGTTTCACATTTCTGAGAAAATCGAGTCGTTTCATAATAAATCCGTTAGAAGAGACTGAATAAGAGTTCGAGTGAAAATTAACATAAAAACCCAGTAACTGTAAGAAAATTACGTGCTCTGTAGATTATCAATCGCTAGTACATTATGTTCGGACAGAAGATCGTGTATTTTATTTTACGTTGAGTCTGATCACCACAGCATTGTTTTTGATGTCTCCAAACTATGTTTCCCATAAAGTTGAAACTGAAAAAAAACTTACTATTTCATAACAATGACTTCAAAAGTAATTTTTTATTTTCATCAGTATTATCCTCCATTTGATCTGTCAATAAAAATATGCCACTTTGTTGCTTGATACCCAACCAATGAATTGAAATCCATTTGACAATGCTGTAGTGACAATTCCAAAGACATTGTTCTCGATCTTTTACTGACTTTCTTGGACCCAAAATTGAAATACTGAACTATTTTTCCTGTTTCATAATCTCCACTTGACAATCATTTTGTTCTGAATATAGTGCCAATCAGTTGAACAAATTTTCATCAGACGTAGTCAACTGTTTCACGTTTATAAGAAAAAGAAGTGTGAATTTATTATTCAATGTGTTCAGCGCTTAGAAATACTCCAATTTTTTATGTTACGGAAGTGATTCAAAATTAAATGATTTCAACATTTGTAATAATTTAAAAACTCAAAAACCGAAAAATTTGCATTTTCAAATACTGCTAATATTTTTCATAATATCAATTGCTATTATTTGATGTCTAACCTCCAAATCGTACATTTCGTCTTCATGTTATCATAGATTCAGACACATCATAGGGATTTTGCTGCCCTCAAACCAAATATACCAAAAAACTGAACCTTTCGTATATTTTGTGACGAAATCCAGCTTAGAGATACATTTTCCCTAGTTTTGTAGTGTTTCCATAGATCCTTTTTTTATTGCTATTTCAATATCTTGATTTAAGAATTGAGTCATTCGAGGTCTCTAGTAA
The DNA here is from genome assembly GCA_000143925.2 of Caenorhabditis brenneri. NCBI lineage: Eukaryota > Metazoa > Nematoda > Chromadorea > Rhabditida > Rhabditidae > Caenorhabditis > Caenorhabditis brenneri. The sequence continues at coordinate 36,772 of GL380355.1, forward strand.
ATATGATGCCTGATTTGATTATTCTACGAGGAGTGTGGTATACAGTTCTGTTACAGGGTTTACGGTATTCGCTGTTTCATATTCTTGACTTGAACCTTAGAAGGATCGTAGTTCAAGTTTGAGTTTCGTTGCATTTTCAGAAAAAGTTTTCAAATTATTGAGCTTTACAGTTTCATGATTCCTACAAAGCTGGTTTTCAGTATGTGCTCTGATCCGGAGTTTGCAGTACCCATGTAACAAACCCATGAGAACTATGTTGTTTTCTGATTTTGACCTTTGCTAGTTCCAGAAATTCATTTCAGTTTCAATGTCCCCATTTCAATCTTCAGAGTTCACTCCCTTTAATGCGCAGACGCCATAGATGTCTAGATAATCATGAATTTGAAATTTTCTATATCTCTTCTACCAGTAAAAAAACCAGGTCAAATCGTCCATAACTTCCAAATTTATTGTCAGATACTACCGGTCTGGTCTCTCTGTATGAGTCTCCACCCCTTCTACCTTGACCATATTTTTGTGACATGGACTATTGGTTTTGAATAGAAAGAAAAAGAGGCCACACACGTATTCATTTTTTATCGTTTTCTCGAATAGCATTTGTAAGTGAACTGTTTCTCTTGTAGCCACGGGAATTTTTTGATAAGCGATTGTGTGAATAAGATGTTACCTGTATAAAGAATGTTTTAAAACAGTAACCATTATACACTTATTTTGGTAGTTCACATCAATTTGAGCTTCTTTTTCACTATTCTCTCTGGACGTTTGTAAGTATGTGCAAAATTTAATTTTATCGGCAGCCACAGGAGTCAATTGCAGATCGACAAAAGTGGTGAGCTACCTGGGATAAACATTTTTTTGGACAGTAACGATTCAAAATTTATTTTGGTAGTTCCCATCGAATTCACCTTTTTCTTCGTAACACCCTCACAATCCGTCAACTCTCAAGATTATGTTTCTTCAATAATACCCATACGATGCATTGAAAGCAGTGAAAAGAACTCAAAACAAAAACAAGATTCTGAAACACAATCTTTTTTTCTTCTTACTCTATCTACTTCTGTCAAAAACTGTTTCCTTTATATTCCAATTGTAATTCTTGTTTTACTGAAATTGTATTTTTAGATAACTTTGAAGATCGTGTATTATTGCGATTTCATAAGCACTGATTGGATAGAATAAAGGAAACCGTAACTTGCCTCTCCATCTCGAGATAACAGAAAAAACTTTCGTGTCCCATAGAATTTGTAACAATGGATTTGAATTTCCGTTTTCAATTCCGAAAGGCCTTTTTTAGTAATTTGAATTTCCGACAGTCAAATTGCTTAATTTTCCCAAAGAATCAGTAAATGGAATACACAAAACGGGGAAATTGTTAAATGAGGTATGACGCATCAATGAAAAATATACAGTTTCATGAAAGTCATATCAAGGAGTCTGATGTGTCATTCTTAATTTTGCACAGATGTAGTCGGCCTTGCATATCTGATTATTGGAAGTTCTATCGATTTAATAACTGACTGTTGATTTTGAACTAATCGATCCTAGCTTATTGTTTTGTTATTTCATCTGCGAAAATTAGCATATTTTGATTGAAACTACGCTCCTGGAGCGTTCATGAAATAATCACACAGCGAATCAGTATTTTTTTTTTACTTGACTGGGTAAGAACCGATTCGGTTTCACGAAAGTCATTTCAATTTATGAAAGGAGATAATGGCCGATACAGCAGGACTGAATAGGAAAAAATACTTGATAAATATAATCGGAATTTCTTAAAATCACCGTTTCGAAAACAGAATAACATTTTGAACGATTATGGTATCAACAACTGAATGACTGTACATTGTATTCTTACGATGATTAATTTTGAAAACCTTATTTTCCAGTTTCATCTTTTAGGTAAACAAATTGGGAATACGTGAATTTCTGATTTCTCGATTGAAACATATTGTTTTATTTGAGCTAAAAACGTTTCAGTTTCATTGAGGTTGTATTAATGGGTATTTTTTCACTAGAAGGTTGATCAAAACACTTTTCAAACTTCATTTTTTTGAAACTTTGTACAAATTCCACCACCCTCCCTCCCATCTATCTGGTAACCATCATAAAGTTCCAAAAAGTTTCGATTCTCAAGATTCACCTAACTTTTCCACTCTAATCGTTAATCTTTGAAAGTGATCTATACAGTGCTACCTCGTGGTTTTGGAATGAAGAAGAAGAGGAAGATGAAGAGAAACATTCATTTCGCCGAAAGGCCACAGTTTTCCGCGCGTCTCGTCTCCATTCCACACATACAAAAACGGATATTTTTCACCAACCTCTCTTCAAATTGTCATCAAGATAACACAAACTTTCACAGTGCGACAGATCTTGAACCTACAAAATATTTTTTTTTAGGTTTCAAGAAATTGGTATTTTTGTTGGTGGTGGTAGAACTTTGATTAAGAACAAGCTCTCTATGTCATTTTTTGGGTATAACTCAAATAACGCATTGAACCCGGGCTGTCTTACAGACCAATCGCTCTACCGACTGCGCTGTGCAGCCGGGGAGGAGCAAAAACTGTATTCTTATTCGACAATCGTTTATTTTTGAGTTTCCATCAGGAACAGCTTTCGAACCTCCTTCAAGGTTCAAAACCATTCGGCTTGCTCAAAACAATACTTTTCTTTCTACTGTTTCATGACATTTACTAAGTCGTTACTCGAGCAACAGTCTTCATTCTTATTGAACCATAGGTAGAGCAATATTTGAAAATTTTTAGCTTCATTACAGGAGAGCATCTGATGCTGCTGGAGCAATATAGAACTCAGTTCTCAGGTTCCAGGCAACTGGTGCAGTTATATTGCCAAATTTTCCCCAAATTCCAAAATTTCCGAATTTTCCGGAACAGCCCAATTTTTCCTGTTTCCTAGACATCGTTTCATTTGGAAATATAGGCTCTGCTCAATAATTGACGATTCTTCGAAACTAATTCTCTGATCCTAGGAAGTCTTTTTTTTTCGGAAAAAAAACAACGCCTGACGTAAAAATAGCTATCGTGTACAGCCCAAAAAAACTCCCTATTGTCTTGTACAATTCTCTCATATCGGAGAGGGCTGACTCATAAAGCGTGAGTCAAAACAAGGGGAAAACGCCTGTTTTCCCAAGTTTCATGGGGGTGTCCCAAGCACAATTCTATAGGAAAATTATACGATTCGATAGGAAATTTTCCACTCTACAAGCCAATAAATGAGGGTAAGTGTGATTTTTTACCGTTTCGTTGGGTAGATATATTTTCGAACAATCAGAAAGCCTATAATAGACAAACGACATAACGTATCGTGCAGAATATCTCAGTTGTCTTCAAAATGATCAAAAAGGTTTCAACTGACAAAATGTCCAAAACAGGCCGGTTAGCAATTCTTTAGTTGATCACATTTGGAAATATTGAAAGGAAAAGGAGTTATGGCGCTTGGAACCTATAGACTATAGGGTATAGTGATTCTAAAGCTGGTTGAACGGTATGAGAAATTTAGTTGAATCCCTGTTTTGTGAGTTTCTCGAAAATTCGAAGAATCTAAAATCCAAAATTTCAAAAAAAAAATACGGTCACAACAACCTCAGAATTGGGGGTATCTTGCTTTTTTTTTCAATCATTGTGCATTCTCGTGAACTCGGCCCCTCTCAAAAAAAAAAAAAAAAACGAATTTCGTGTTAACATCCAGGGATACTACTTCTTAGGTCATGTCAAACATTCTCTGGGCAAACACAGTTAGTTTTGCCAGACCTTTGCCCTCCTCTCTCCCTCCCTCTTCCTCCATGAACCGTTAATCGCCGTCAGGTTCAAAAGTCCAAAAATGGCGAGTTGTGTGTCGGTCTCCCGGCGGACAGTCTCTCTTTGCCCAACCTCCCTTTATCATTCTCTTTCTCTCCCTGTTATCTCTGATTCTCTCTGTGCCAAACAGTACTCACTATCTCTCCCTCTCCTCGTTCCCCATACTGTTTCTCCGCACAAAAGATACAATAGGGCGGGGACCCGCCAGGCGCAACGCAACACACACAGTTTTCTTTGTTTCTCTGGAGTCTCTGCTCGTTGCGATCTCTCGCCTCTTCCCATCACTACTCATTCCTTCTTCTTCTCTCTTCTTCATCTCATCACCATCATTTTTGAATCGTTTTCTTCGAATTTTTCTTTAAGAAGTGATTTTTCTCTTTCTCTAATCCCTCTCTAACTCTGTTGAATATTGTTTGGAAACTGTCTTGCGGGTTTCAATTTTCGGAACTTTTTTTTCATAATTGGGGACTAGGAATTTTCTAGTCCCCCACCAAAAAATACAAATAACTAAAATCCGAAATTTGAAGGTGGAGTCTGTCAACCCCGCGTTCTCCAAACTATAACGAGTGCAAAAGTCATCAAACAACAAATCCGAAAACAACACAACTTCTTCGTCGTCGACGTCCCTTCCCGTGTGTTCCTTATCATCACCTTGAATCTTTGGATCTCACGGTGATCATCGTCATCTGAAGAGAGTCGCTTCGAAAATTCATTCGTCAACCGTCTAAAGATGTCCGGAGATGCGCAACCAAGTTCCAACCAACGTGCTACTGATGCACACCCGCCGCCTTCGCCGCCTATAATCAAAGAGAAGGCTGCGATTGGCGCTCTTGTGAGTTCATACTAGTTTTTCGACTAACAGAAGGTTTGGGGAGGTTATTTTGTGGTCTAGGTGGTGATTTGCGCTCTATTGATAATGTTGGCCGTAAACAATCAAGGTCAGCAGGCCGTCATGTTGTGGCGGAAAATGTTATTAAAGGAGCGCGAAAGGTTCTGCTAAATTTCTCTAATAATTCTTGGAGAACTAGGATAATCATAGAAAAAATATACAGTTTCAAGAAGTAGTAAACAATCAGTATTTTCTGGAAGATGCACTAACATAAGTAATGTAAGTAGCGGTTTTCGATATTATTTCACTTTATCTTTCACAAAATGGCTTGATCTAAAAAACTCTTTTCAAATCAAGTAAGGGAAACAGTAAAAAATTATTTTGGAAATTTTATAAAGGAAGAGCCCCCTTCCAGTACTTTCCGTTTAAAGCAGGATTTCTCGACTTTCTTTGGAAATACCAAAAAAATTTTAATTGAGGAACTGTTCAAAAATTATTGGCGAACATTTTCCTAGTCGACCACTTTTAGGAAATTTTAAAGACAGTAGCGATATGCTCTTTCGAACGAAATGTTCACATTAGTTTTGCGTCATTCTAGAATTCCTTTTTATCGACTCCATCTGATTAGAAACTTCTGAAATAGCGTGAATGAAACAGTAAAATTTTTGAAATAGTTGAAAGTCGATTATATGTCCTCCGCTTCTCGCAATAATACATTTTTGAAATCCTAAAATTATGAACGCTTCGAAACTGAGAAATTTTTTTTTGGAATCTTTGTCGAGTTTTTTTTCACTGTGTCATGATGAGGATTTTCAGAGTGCCATGGTATTCCCAGTAGTACACCGATATTGAATCAAACATATGAAAAAATCTTGTGGATAATAAACCTTTGGAAACATTTATTTTTTTCAAAACTGACATTTTTTCTGGAAATTTCTTCTGAAATTTACGGGCTTTTTTTGAGTTTTAGTAGTTCGGACTTCAAGATGTACATCGATAGCTTCCCATTACTTGAAATTGAACCACTTATCTGAAACAGAATTTCTGAATATTTTACGGTTTCATTGAGTTCATAGTTTTCGAAACTATTTTCTAGTCCATTGGGTACTTGAAAATCCAGCAAAATTGATAAGAAAATAAACTTTGATAAGCTGAAGTATCTTTTAAAAAAACCTGTTCAGAACTGTTTTATCGGTTCCAGCATGAAATGATTACTGTTCTATGTCATTGATTTCTAGGTAATTTCAAAGTTGTTTCCATTAGTCGTTTGAGCGTTATGAAAATTTCGGATTCCAGTTCAAAAAAATTGAGATTTTCAGGCCAAAACTGAGAAAAAAAAAGAAAATTTCTTCCTGTTCCTCATATTCCATAAGGTCTGCAGATTCAAAACGAAACAATTTGAAAAAGTTCTTTTATTTTTCCGATCCACATGACACCCAATTCATTCTAGTGCTCATGGAACACATTACGAACATGTCAAAAAGCGAGTGTTTTCTCTATAATTCTTTTGATCGGTCAAGAAACTCTCACATTTTGCTCTTCTTCTTCTTCATTCATCTCCACTTCTTTTCGTCACTTTCTTCTTCTTCTTCTATATACCATTGAACAAATGCTCCTCTCTCTTTCTCTCTCTGTTATACTCTCCATTGGGTCCAAACAACAATTGTCGAAATCATTTTAGACGTTTGGTTTTGGTGAAGAAAAGGAGGGGGAGAGAAGAAGAGGAAGAGTTCAAGGTACAAAATGTGAACGGTTTTTGGCTTTTTTTTTCATTATGTAAAAAAATCTGAAATGTTAGTGGTGGAGTTGGAGGTTGTGATTTTTGACGGTTTGGATTCGAAATATTTTCTAAATTGACTGATTTTGATTCAACCAATCAAAAAAGTTGAAGTTTAGTTATCATCGTTCTAAAACTGCCATTTTTCGTGAATTCAATGTAAATTGAATCGATTATGAAGCAAACTCTAAAAGATTGGTCTAGAAAAATGCATAGCGTGAAACACTGAAATTAATTTTTTTTTGTCAAAATTTGAAAGCTTGAGATAAATTCTGAAATTAGATATACCGATACCTTTGATTAGGTTGAACCTATGGCGAGACTGGTAGATCAGAAAAATCATCGATAGCGTTATTGGCTCGAAAAATGTGCATTTTCAGTAGCATAATTATAGTGGTTTTAATTAGTCCACCGTATAAAAATTTTGATGTTTCGGAACCCTGAGATAGTCAGATTGAATTTTTTTATGGAATGCGTCGACTTCTGGCCGAGCATACTTCTAAAATTTCATGAAAAGCTACCAGACCTCTAATAGAGTTGCATTGTGTTTTTGAGCACCATTGCTTAATGGTTATTAGAGGCAAAAAGGGTGTTTCTGACTGACAAATATGGCGAAAATAGGAAGGTACTTCGGATCGTAACTGTCAGCTTCTGATTGCAAATGAGAAATTTATAGGGTTCAGATGATTTTTTTTCTGTATAGTTTCAAATTTTCACATCCTTAGGCTTTAGAGAAATGAGGCCCCAAGGTCACAAATTTTCAGTTCTGATGATCCGTGGTAGTCCTTAACAAAGTCTTCCACCCAGAAAGTAATTGGTGCAACGTTACTAGAAAACTTAGAAAAGGAATATTCTTATCAATCTGACAGCTTTCCTTGTCAAAAATAATAATGTTGAAACATAACATGTTTCACAAATATGAAATAATCATTAGCTTGAAAACTTATTTAGTTCGTATTCAACTTCTGATGGTTGGAAAATGTTTTGGTTTTTTCATTGGTAAATTATTTTCCTTTCAAAGTCCCATGACTTCAAATCTAAGTGAAACTGTATTTTCCACGAAAAATCCTCTCGAACAAAACATCTAGACCACAATGAATCTCCCATTCCGATCAATCTTTTACTCACTCAGTTTCTATTTTTATCATCATCTGATATTCGCACTTCTTCGCCTTCTCCCCCTTCCATTTTATCATCACCGGAAGTCTTCTTTCTTTTCTCTACGTCTCTCCATTCCTCACAATATTTCCTCGTTCTCTCTTCTGTTTTTATTTCATTGTTTATATACAATGCTATGTTCTTTGATACGGTTCCGAACTACCGTATCCCTTTTGAGAAAAAAACTTCCTAAAACAGCTTTGGGTCTTAACACGAATTTGTTCTTTTATGTTTTCTGTCTACAGTAACCCCACCTGCTTACAGTAACCCTTAAAACCAAAAATGATTTTCAGTGCGTTGTGTGCGGTGACCGCGCGTGTTCGCACCTCTACTACGGAGTTGCCGCATGTCACGGATGCAAATGTTTTTTCTGGCGAACCGTCAAGAGTAAACTGACCTACGTGTGCCGATACGGTGGAAGCTGCTCGATTTCTACCGGTGAGTTATTGGGTTTTGGGGTTACTATCACTTTGTTTAGTCTAGGGGTTAGGGGCACTTGTCCCATTTTGAAGGTTATATAGGGTTACGGTACCTTTCCGGGCCTTAAAGAGCAGAAGAAGTTGGTTACAATAACCTACAGTCCATATCTCCAAAACTGTCACAGATAAAACTACAAAATCAAAATTTGTATTTGAAAAATGGTCTGAGAGATAGAACTGGTTCCAATACAGTATACTTGATATAGGGGCGGAAGTTGGTAAAGTTCAAAGATGAAACAATATAAAAAATGGTTTAAGAAGTAACTTTGAATCATTTTACCTTTCAGTTTCAGTTGGTTTCCATATTCACTTTGGTTTTTTATTAGCACTGGGTCGGCGGTATTTGAATTTTTTGTTAGCCTTTCTAAAGCTTTAATGGAAATCGTTAGGCTACCGATGGTTCAAAGAATTTCAGCCTAATCTGACATTTTGAGGACAGAATTTTCTGAAATCCATTTTTAGAAGCTCCTCAGTCTTGGTCTAGTTTTATAACCGGTATTTGACTCTCATGTAAAAATGTTTTCTGTTCCAAAAAGTTGTCAAATTTTGAATGTTTAGTCGAAACACATTCAGATAAAGAAAATACTGGGTGTTCAAATAATTTAATTCACATTCCAAATTCGAATGAATTTCTTTGTAGTTAGAATCGACCATCAGTCCTACTGTTTTTCAATGGCTTTAATGTATATCCTGCAACTGGAAATAATTGAAATTTCGATATCAATGAAAAATAGCTCTAGCCACTTTCCGTCATCTATTATTCTAAAAACAATGTGTCTAGCCAAATGCTAACGTAAAAACAGTAAAAAGTTCTCCAGAATTAACCTAGATTTCTAATCTTATCCTGTAAGAAAATTGGTGTCTCTGTCTGCTTGGGAGTAATTTAGGTGGTTGGACATTGAGCTGCCTTACTAACAAAGTGTCCACGAATCTGGATATACTATTCATCTGAAACGGTAAAACAAAAGGGGTTATGACGTTATCATCTTTTGCCAAGAACGTTATACTTAATAACCAAGAGAAACCGTGAATGTCTTATATAGAACCAAGGCTATTCCTGTCGAAGAGAATTCCAACGGCCGCCGGTATTTCGAAATTTCTGTAAAATGAATCTGCCCATGGAAAAGTCAGCAAAAAAAGTCATCATGAGCTTACCTACTGTTTTTCCTCATTTTTTTCGGCCACGGCCTCAATTTTGACGCCCTTGACTACGCTAGTGTTGGATTTTGAATATTAGATTAGGAATTTTTTGATTTCATATTTCGTGAAGAATGGATCAAAATTTTATTTCAGTTTTTTGGAATCATTTCGAAACCGAAAAAGTTTTCAGATTGTATAGTTTGGTACATGGAACAAGTTTTTATTTATTTGAGAGTACTGAATTAGCAGAGCAGTGTACCAAGTGCCATTAAACTGACCAGAAACCGACAAACCTCAACAAATCATAGCCTCAAAACTGCAATTTCAAAACCTCTTCATCACAATTTCCAAGTTTTTCGAAAAATCGACTATCCCCAATTTTTTTCATTTTCAAATCTCAAAAATCACCAATTGTTTTGCTCTTTCTCCCTCTCACCCGGACAGTTTGCTTTTGATCGCGTAAAAGTAAACTAGATCATCTTGAGCACACACATACAAACACACATGACATGATGAAAATGACTGGAAATTGAGATAATGGGATGATGGTGGGGGAGGACAACGCAAATAAACAAATTTTCTCTCTCTGATGAATGACTGTCTAGTCGTGAGCATAGAAAGCTGTTTTTTCGATTTTTGGATAGGCAACAAAAACAGGAAAATAAGCCTGAATTGCTAAGTTGTTAGCTGTTGAACCCTACTGAAACTTACTAAGGTAAACCCCTAATAAAAGAGCATCTCATTGACTGAGCCAAGACCATATCTAGGACCTTCCGGACCCCTGGGATACCCTCGAAGTTCCCTATTTTTCCTTATTGCAGCCGGCCGCAACGCTTGTCGCTACTGTCGTTTCCATCGTTGCCTTTCTGTTGGAATGAAAATGGAAGGTTGGTTTTTTTGATCTTTTTTTCTCTAAACATTTTTTACCCTTGCAATGTGATGATAAGAACACACAATGTGTATTTTACATTTACAGCGGTGAAAATGGACCGAAAGCTGACAAAGCGCAAGAGAGAGAAGACCGATGGAGACGAGACGGACGATAGTGGAAATCATGAGAGTTATGAGAACACGGTAAGGTTCTTTGATTGATTTGATAAGGTTAGAAGGTGATCAAAAAGACAAGGGGAAAATTGAATCGTAAAAAGTGAATGGAAAAGGCAACCTATCCGAGATCTCGAAACACTAGGCCTGTGAAAAAATCATCGAGTTCAAAAACTGTGTGAAACTGTAAAAAAAATTTAATGTTTCAAATTCAAAGTTTTAGATGTGAAAAATTAAAATTGTGTTTATATAAAAAACTAAATTTTTGAAAAAAAAAACTGTTGGTTTTCCATTGGTTAAGCATTACCTAATGAACCTGTTCATAAAAACTCTTCCGAAAAAATTGTTCCTGGCAGTCTTGCTATGAGAAGTTATCTCTGTTTCAATAAGGTTTTATCAAGACAGTTTCTTATTTTTGTACAGTGGGCACTAGGACCATCAACTCAAATAGCTGACAAGATCAATTGATTTGTTGACCTACAAGTACGGATAATTCTATCAGAAATTATTTCGAAACTCCAAAAGCTGAACTTTTAGGACAAAGTCACTTTTGGAAAATACGTAGTATTGCGCCGGTAATGCAACAAATCGGAATTATACAGTTGAAAACTTTATAACCCGTGAATTTTGTTCCTATTTCAACGAGTTTTCAATGCGAGTCCACTTTTTCATAGCAGTTTTCATTTGCTGCCCCGCCACAACATCTTCCAGCGTAACTATGTGCAGCTGATCCAAAAAACCTTGTATTTGAAACTGAAAAAACACTCAAATTGGAGCCAATTTGTCTGTAGTTTTCTAGTAGCCTGAAGTAATGGTGTTTGCGTACTTGGCACCAGAGTTGACGCATGTCCATATTCCAAAAATAAGATGGCTAGATAGAACAACCCAATCTGTCATAAGAGCTCAGCAGACCAGGATCCCGGATCGCAAGCCTAAATTGGTCAGGTCTGAGTTTTGAAAACAACGAAGTACATACTTATTTTCTGTAAAGCATTACTTGGGATTATGTGCGGGAACTTCAATAAATCGCTGATTTCTCTGTTTCAAAACCTTTAAATTAGAAGGATCTCCATTTTTAGATGTCTCATTTTCTACGGGGTCTTTGAAACTGTGAATTGGAAAATTCAGATTTGGTTCATTTCCTCTTTCCAAAAAACAAATTTTACTGTTCCAACTATTGAAAATCTCTTCTACTAACACCAAGAAATTGATGAGTTAGTGAGCCTCCTCGAATTATCGGATATTTGAAACTGTAAAAACCTCAACTTTTCTATGTTTTGCTCAGTGAGCTCTGACCTCACTCTTCCGCCGCCTGATCAGCAGTCAATTTTCTTAGAGTGGAAGCCCCCTCTCCCCCCATGCTCCTCCTATTCACGTGCTCTTCCACTTGCACACAACGTGCTCCATAATGTCTCGATGCTCTTTTCGCCTGCAAGGGGCAGGCACGGGGGATCACTGAGAATTCAAAACGAGGCGCATAGAGTGGGAGATTTAGACGAAAAAGAAGTATTGGAGAGCATGACGTACATAGTTCAAGTGAGAGTAGGAAGAAACACAACTCGGTCAATGACACATTTTTTCGGGGACTGGGAGGGAGGGCAGAGAGCATTTCGGGAAGAAAGAGCTGGTGGAGGGAAGTGGGGGACTTTCCTAGGAAGTTTTTCTGGAGAAGCGGCAAAATCTCAAATTATCGAAAGAAATTCGAACAGATTTATTCATGAAAACAATCTGAAACACCAAGGTGCATACGTTTTTAACATTGTAGAATTCGGCCAGCACCAAAATGTTAGGTCTAACCATAAAAACCAAAAAATCTTACTGTAAGAATTTTTTGTGCCACTGAAAGAAGAATGATTAACACAGTGATAACTTTTCGTGGGGTCCCCCGGTCTGGTAGAATTTTAAAGCTCTTCCGTTGAAGGTTTATTCATACTCATGCTATTGAAAGGTCTAGTAAAAATAGTAAGTGTCCTCCAGAATATGAGGTATACGAAACAGAAATTGTTTGCTTCTATCAGCTCATAAAACTGGCCTGGAAAATAATTTTCCGGTTTCATGAACTTCATCAAACCGGTAAACTATTTCACTTCTGGTAGATACACTCTAATTGTCCAACAATTGCAGGTCGACGCAAAACGCGCGAAATCCGACAATCGCCTGTTGATTTCGTCGTTGTTGCTCATCGACAAAACGTCTTCGGACGGCAACGCCAAACTCTCGTCCCTTCATTTCGTCCAACCATCACTCCAGAATCTTCTCGACGAACCAGAGCTTCTTGACGGTTTTCGCTCGGAAATGAGTTATCGAGCGACTCGACGGGCCGACGAAAAGTTGTGTTACGACACTGAACGTCGGTTGGTTACTTGGGCAATTGACTGGTGCCGTCAGACGGCTGAAATTGGAGATGTGCACCATACAAGTGATAAGGTATGCCTTGAATTTTTTATTACTGTTTTTAGGAGCTCGTATAAAATCTGCGTTTTCTCGAGTTCTGATATGATATACATAAATGCTTCAGATCTCGCTTCTGCGTGCCTGCTGCGCTCCGTTGGTCCTTCTGGAACTCGGATGCCAATCCAATTTCAATCATCTGGATGACGCACAAATTCCCTTATGTAACAACTCTTTTCTACCGGCTCACCAAATGCCACCGGCCGCCTCGTTCCTCAACTGGAAGACCATTCAGTCGTTCACGAGATGGAGCCAACGTGAGCTGAAGCCACTCTGCCTGAAAGCCAAGGAGATCGTGCTTCTCAAGGCGCTCATCGTTTTGAATCCGGGTTAGTTTTTAGGGGGTTACGCTTATAAGCACAATGCACTAGTGTTCCGAATCGAGCTAACAACTCAAGCCTGAGCTTATACGAGCCTAGACTGAGCTAAGCTCATATAGCTTGTTTGCAAGCTCATGCAAAGGCTCGTCGTAGCTCGAATAGCTTGTCCATAAAATCACGTGATAGCTCGTAAAGGCTCGAATAGCTTCATTTCAAAATGACGTCAAAATTACAAAAGCTCATGAAGCTCGTTTGCGAGCTTAGCTCAAGCTCGAAAAAAGGCTCGATAAGAGAGCTCCCATGAAAATTGGCTGAACTCGGGTTCAATCCGATAAAAATTTTCAAATACCGGGCCATCAGCCCGGCAGTTTTTTTTCGGGATAAAGTCCGATTCGATCCGGTTTCATATGAATCCAGTCAAGCCTTCATCCGTGCAATGTTATGAGCTGGTCAGCAAAAGGTTGAATAGGGCTTGGGATAAGTTAGGCCAAGCCCTTTGTTTTTCTTAACACCTCCGATAGAGCGAGCTTGCAAGAGCTCTATTAGCCTTTTCTGAAAAAGTCGAACGAGCTGTACGAGCATAATCGAGTTTCACGAAAGGCTCGTCCACGAGCTACGTGAGCCCTGACGAGCTTTTGAAAAATCATTTCCGAAATGAACGAGACTTGACGAGCCTTTTGAAAACCTCAAAACACGTGAAGGCTCAGTCACAGAAATTTTCATTCGGACCCTACAATGCACTAGTAGGGCTAAAAATGGTACAAGGTTACACTGTTTTTGGAACAGTGAGATTCGTTAAGGACGTCGACTGGAAGTTTTGTGAAGTTAACTGTTTCATGAATTTCATAAGTCCGTCTCTCACTTTTACAAATGTTCTGAGGCGTAACTGTGAGTCGTCATACAGCAGCCACTCTCCCAATCCTTTGTGGGCACACTCATCGATAGTCCAAACTACCCTTTCCGGAGCTCGTAACTCCTTGATATTTGTCTTCTGGAATCACTGTTCCTTATCAGTTTTTTATTGCGTTATTGCAAATGAAAATCACGAAATACGGTCGCATGATGATAAGAGAGTTAGGAATTCCCGAGAGAGAGGTTCATAGGCCAGATTCCGTTTCCGGTGGAGAGTACTGGAGCACAGAAACATGCGCACAGTGTAGTGTATGGAGGGAGAGAAGAAGAACTATAAATAGATCAAGTGTTTTAAAAAAAGAATTTTGAGAAGTTCAGTGAAATCCGGACTTTCAATATTGTGAACAGGTAGGACGCACCACACTTCGAATGCAAGCAGAGTTTTCGACACCCAGAAGTGTAGATCGTAAAACAGACATTACTCCCTGTTCAGAGAAAAACAACTTGAGGAAAAGTTTAGAGACATTCGGACATCGGGAAATCTGGTATAGGGGGCAGATAGACTGATTGAAAAACAAGGACAGACATCGTACGAAGCAAATGTTGCTAGTGAACATATACATATGCAGACCATGAAACAGACTTTTCTTATTGCAGATGCCCATGGGCTATCCCCGGATGCCGAATCGTCGATCCGTATGCTGCGTGAACGTGTTCACACAGCCCTTTTCCAATCACTCATGGAGAATTCCGAACCGATTGCCGCCGCTTCGAGACTTGCTCAGATTTTGCTTCTGATTCCACAACTTGCGGTGAGTTCCGTATGATGAATCCTCGAGAATCGGTGATTTCTGAATTCGAAAGTTATTTGGAAAGGCCTTGAAACGAATATTTTTTTTCCGGAAATCTCGGTTTCAGAATTGTTACTTTGCTAGCTCAAAATACTGGTTTCACTAACAGTTGTTCATTCATTACAAGTTCGTTAATTTTCAGTTGATGGGAATGGGAGTAATCGAGCAAGTCCGCGTGCGTAACACCTTCAAAAAACACTCGCAATTCGGTGAGGGCCTCCTCTTCTGGCAACTCTACGGCGACATTTTCGACGACGTCCTCAACAGCGATGACAGCTACTTGGAGCACTCGGCGTCGTGCAGTCCAACTGATAGCCAGTACACGACCGACAGTAGCTGACTAGCAGGGTGGAAGAGTCGTCATGAACTCAAGGAAACCGTTTTGTCTTCGACTTCTTCTTTGTCTCCATTGGATATGTCTTCTGAATTTGAGCCCTCATTCTGTAATAAGGAGGAGGTGTTGAAAAGGAAGAAGATGTTGATGATTGGAGATGAGGAGGAGAAGAAGGAGACGGTTTTCTTGACTAGTGACGACATTTTTGATCTCGGACGACAAGAATACATGGATTTTGGATCAGGGGTGAGTTTTCAGTTTTTGGAGAAAATAACTGTTAGATCTGTGTAAGGGGTATCGAATATAGAAGTTGAAAACAATCATATTAAATGGCAGTTCTGAAACAGTATTATAAGAACTATCCCATATTAGAACAGTCTAACACATTATAATTGGTCGTATGCGGCAGGTTTTTCCCGATTTGGCCCAACTCGGTCCATTTTGAATCGTTCAATCAAATTTGGCCCAAAAGTTCGATTTCCCCCTATCATCTTTATCCTGCCCATCTCGGTCAGATTTGAATGCTCGGTTCGGCTCGGGGTACGATAGTTTGGTCCATTTGGATCCAATCAGGCCTGATTCAGCTTTTTGTTTTTTTGGACCGATTAGCCTTGAGTTGGCCCGATCGGGCTGATCCGAAAAAAGATGATTCTGCCCAATTCCGACCGATTAGCCTGACCGTTTTCTTTTTCACCGCAACAATTGAGTCGCTCCGTCCTGTTCGGCTTGATTTGGACTGTCTAAAACGGTTTTTTTCCGATTTGCTTAATTCGGTCCGGTTGAACGACTGTCCTGACGGTTTGTCCAGATTTGGAGCACTTACACTCGAAAACCCGCTGGGGTCAACCTGCTGAACGGAAATATTCAGCTATAATACGAGGCAGTAATCATCTGCTCACGATCAAAATTCTGAATCTCGTACCAAAAAACCAAAAATCAAGTATTTTTTTCAGAATACCCCTCACTACCAACTGTCACCAACCTACACCAACATCAACAACAACAACATTCCAGCATCCATGAACACCAACAATTCCATTATTTCCTCTTCCTTCAATCCATCGTATTTTATTCCAACTTGCCATGTCGTCCCAAATCATTTCGGGTGAATGGTCGAACAGGTCCAATCATTTTGACTTCATTTTGATATAACATAATATTAATTTCCCTCACAAAACAAAATCAACTGATTTCCTCTGTTCTATCACGCACTCCCCCTTTTTACCCCCAACTACTTCACCTCCCCCTTATTATTACTATACTGTACCCTCTAATATAAGAGCATGTCTCTTGAACAAAAAGTACGAATTGTAAATACCAGGTATTTAGAATCATCGGAAAGCATATTATCTCCACTCTCTGCGTCTCTCACTTTCACTTACTCTCTCTCTTCGTTTTTTCTCTTTCCAAAAAGTTTTCTGTCCCGACTAATTCCCACACAATTTGTAATGTGTCTAACCAATATTTCTTCCAATTTTTCTGGAAATTTTTTGAATTCGCCCCTCCTCTTTTTTCTCAAAATTTTTCAATGTTGTCCCCCCAAAAAAATAAACTAAAAAAGAAAAAAACCACAAAAAAACAAGGAGTGTTCGCCTTTTTTTCAAGAACCATCGTCCCCTTCCCTTGACATACTTTTCATGTGATTTCTATAAAATACTTGAAGATTTCTGCATTTTTTGAGACTGAATAAAAGACGACGCTCTGAAAAAAAACTATTGGTTTTTATGAGTTTCTAAGGGGTTTTACAGTTTCATCGAGTTTTTTTGTTTAGTGGTGCAAATACTTTATCAATACTTGTGAAATGTCGATAGATGTCTTATTGGAGCAAGCAGGAAAGTTCTCATTTTGTAGAAAAAAAATCATAGGTAGGATGCAATTTTACAATTTTGTTCTAAATTACAAACAGCTGAAAGGAATCTAGTGAAACTAATCTGAAACCAAAAAACAACAAAGACTTGATGAAACCGTATTCAATTGTAACTTTCATCCTATGAGACTTCATGCCTCTATAAATTATCGGACTGGAATGAAGATGATTCTGTGTGTCGGTTCTCAAATTTCTAGCTTTCATTGAAGCCTGGGAGTCTGGAAATCTTCATCTGGCACAGCTCGCTGATTTCCAATCCAATGAGAAGAGTTTCAGACACTCCGGCTCCAGTGAAAGCTAGAAATTTATGGATTCACTAACAGAAAAATCTTCTTTTAAAACACGACTCTACACTTGAATAGTTTATGTTTCAGAATCTGATGGTTCAGATGATTGTGAAACACTACATTTTTTTCAAAAAATTATTTACTCCATTTTCGAATTGTATTAATTTCCGAACTCTTTGTGTGTAAACTGTTTCCTTGACCGGACTACTTCCAGTACCATTTGCAGTAAACTCTATTCTTTATTCCGACACCACAGTGTACATTAAGTAATATTACTGCTGATTGAAACTGTTTTTTGAGTTTCAAGGACACCGATAACTCTAATGTTCAAAGAACGTTTTCACACGTTTCAGATGGTTTTGAAACACTAATATTTTTGTTCTAAGAATGAGTTTTGCTTTGGCTAGTACTTCAAATGATGCTTACAACTTGTTCAAAGTTTAATGGTTTTACTGGATAAAGCATATGAAGTCTCGTTTACAATTACATTAATTTTCGAATGAAAGAACTTGCACTTTTTACGAAAACCTTTCTTCAAAAATATACATGTTTCAGAATACACTCAACCCCGGAATTATTGGTCCAACAATGATGTATCTGAATTTTTTCAGGAAACAGAAATAAGATTGCAAAATAACAAACAATTATTTGGCATGAGACAATCAAAACACAAAAATGTGCTTCTTCGGAACTCCTTTGATATTCGAATCCAGATAATCCATCAGTAGTAGAAACACAAACCAAACCAGTGCTCCAATATACTGACGAATATGACTCCAGTCGATTCCAGGAAGGATACATTCCATGTTGAACTCTCGGGATTGTGCAGGGGTAGCCTAGAAGACGTTGTGATTAGAAAACTGCCTACGCTGATCCCCGTAAATGAACCTACCGAAACACTAAAAGTTTTCCTGTGACTCCCCAAATATGAGTTGATACACGAGAAAAATGCAATCAAAAATGTCAAGAAGACAGTGTAAACAGCATAAGTCAAAGTAAACGAACGCCATTCGAATCGTATTTTCTGGATGTAATAGAAAACAGCATAGATTGTTAGTTGACTTTGTATGTAGAAATCAGTGATACTGTAGACAGTACACCCAGTGAAAATGGGAACTGAAGAGCAAATAATCGAGTAGAGCATTGATACAGAAATAAGAATTATTTTGGATTTTAGAGGCTGGTATACTTCATTCCCAACTGTTGTCAATGTTTTTGGGGAGGAGTCTAAAGGGCTGTGAATCCATTGATAATGTCGTAAGCCAGATGGTCTCTCATAATAATATTTGTAGCAGAAGAATCCTGAAGCAAAGTTTGTAAATATGAAGTAAAGAATTTTGAGCAGCAAATGTAGAAGGCTGGAATTTCGGATGGTCTG
The DNA here is from genome assembly GCA_000143925.2 of Caenorhabditis brenneri. Lineage (NCBI taxonomy): Eukaryota > Metazoa > Nematoda > Chromadorea > Rhabditida > Rhabditidae > Caenorhabditis > Caenorhabditis brenneri. Next base: position 55,354 of record GL380355.1, read on the forward strand.
AAAATAATTCATAAGAAAAGCAAGTATTGGAACAGTACAGTTTCGGCCAATGTGAAAATACCAAATGTTGATGAAACGGAGATAATAAAGAATTGTTGCCACTTCCGAACTCCATGTCTTCTGGAGTACACCCAGAAGATCACTGCGTAGTTGACCCAAGCAGTGGCATAGACATCTGAAAATCACTGTTTCAGAACCAGCATAGAACATAAAGGTTTCAGCGTTAGAATAATACGATGTAGGGACCTCAAACGGATCAGAACTATCCAAATTAGAACTAGGAAAGTGGAATTTCGGCCCTAATCAGCTTGGCCGACATGGCTTATTCCGACGTGATCTGACTAGTTCTAAATCAGACAGCCCTGTAGACATGTATACGCTTGAACTTACAAAAATGCTCTGTCGATTTATCCTGACAATTATAAATGATCATCCTCGGAATTCCCATTGCTATCAACCCTAAGCAAAAAACCACTTTCGGAGCATCCCTCTTCTGAATTCCGTGTGTTTTTGGATACCTCGGGACTTGATATCGAAATATCTTCTTTCGAAACACAATTATCAAATTGAGAATCCCAATGACTGCCATACTACTAGAACTGGACATTGCATTGAAGGAATAGAAGCTGAACACATCTTGAGCACATAAATAATTCAAGTAGAAGGTATCTAGGTTGTGGGGTCCGGGTCGGTTTTGGAATAGGATGGTTAAGGCAGGGAGGATTGAACCAAATATTTGGAAGAATAGGAATCTGGAATAAAGAAC
>GL380356.1:0-18772 GCA_000143925.2 Caenorhabditis brenneri
AACTCACATCCAAGGACCGTCAAAACCATCAGAATTTGAATCATTGTGGGGACCCCAAACCATCTAAGAATTCCCATTGGAAACATTGCAAATCGAGGTAACAGGATAATAGGGATAGTCAATAATCCAACTGAATAGTCAAGGATCATTATCCAAACATGCAAGTTTAACAAGTACCATTTGATGGATTTCATTGCTTTCGGAGTTTTGAATAAGATTATGTATAATCCTAGGAAATGAATAGGCGTAGAGATAGCTGTCATACAGTGAAGAACCAGGGAAAAAGTGAATGGAGAGCCTAGATAACCCGAATCGCACATTTTCAGTCGAATGAGTAATGTGCAAAAGTTTAACTTTTGAGGAAAGAATGTGTTGGAAACATCTGCTTTCTTGTGTAAATATAGTCTATGATACAGCTGACTATGAATTTTCGATTGTGATTTGAGAGTATGTATTCTAAGAATTCTGAATAAAAAAGTTTCTGAAATGTTGTTGGAGAATGTTTCCTGGAGTATTAAAGCAGCTGAAAAAGAACAAGTCAAGGAAAGGCACGTGGAATCTTTGGGGTCTACCAAAAAATGTTGGTTTACCTGCAATATGAACATCTTTGTTCTTTCTAATGAAAAATGATTTATTCAGCTGAACTAGAGATTCAAAAGCGTAATCTAATTCCATCCAATTGAAACCCATTCTTCACAACATCCCACACAATTATATTGAGGGTGGTGGAACAGTAAGCTACGGGGACTTTTCATGTTTTTTTTGCGTGAGTGTGTTGCAGCATGCTGTGTATTACTGTACTACAGAGTTCGCAAACACGCACAAAAATGCACAAAAAAGCAACGATTCCCCGTAGCTTTCACAACCACCTTGGACTTTAGCCAGTCAATAACAAAGTGCTTCTTTGCAAAAACAATGAGCTGGAAGATTGGTATTCAATGGAACAAGTACAGCTAATTAGAGGATTGAAAAAAAAACAACAAAGTGGCAATGAATGTACTGGAACTGTCTGCGTGAGTTTATGGCTATTTTCGCTTTTTCGACCAAGCTGCATACTTAGAAAAAGGCTGTCTAGGGAGTTTCAGATTTGAAGAATTGTTTTCTTTTATTTTAGTTTTATTGTCCATGAATGTTCTCACTTCCGTCTCACCAACTCACTATGAAACCTGTAACAAAACATTGATGACAAGAAGTGCCATTTAGAGTGTGTCACCAATGGTTATTTTTCAGTGAACCTTTAATTATTCACTTTTTACCTTTCGAAAACATTTCATCTCTCGTTCAAGTAAAGTTTTTTGAAAATAAGTAAGCCCTAGACTTCAAATCCCCAAAGAGCATAGGCTAGACTAACTATTGTTCCAGACAATTGATGACCAAGGAACAATCCGAAAGTTTATTGTACCTCAATGACGTCTACACTTCGAAAAATCTAACTCATTTGTACTTGAGCTGTCTCAAAAACACGACCATCTGATGACGCAATTACAGACACCTGGTTAGTTTTTGCAAGGTATTTTGGAAATATCATTTTGAGCACTGATTTTTGAATAGATCGATTTAGGGTCAGGTAGACTATGCAGACAGATCCTGGAAATACGTTTGCGGATATGAAATGAGATTTGAGTAGTCATACCAGTTCCAAACTGCCACGCCAACTGACTAATCAAAACTAAGAACTCTGGAGCTGACACGAATTGCATATAAACGTATAAAATTGAACCGATGAGATGAAATATACAGAAGAAGAAGGCTTGAAGAAGGATCTGAACTTCGTATTAAAACATAGCAGAAAAAGAAAATTCTCACATTAATTTGATACTTTGACAGTTTCCCAGTCCCCCCTGATCCTGATATTTGTAATGATAAATATGCCAAGTATCCATATAAAATCACAGTTCCAACCGCCATGAAGCCATTGTTAAAGGTATGTGCTAAGTTGACGTACAAACTCGGCTGAAGCTAGGAAAACCTCCGAAATTAGAATTTTCGATTCTCATGTTCTAAACTTACATCATTTCCAATCTGAGGATCGAAAAACCATGACATGTATGATGATGAAAATGTTACTGGCTTTGATAAAAATGCAGCGTACATTCCATAAGCCCAAAACATAAAAATAAAGAAATAGATTCTACGGCCTTCAAACAATTTTTTGATCTTCAAAGTCGGACAAACATCACAAATCCTGATCACAGCTAGAGTCATACTAGTAATACAACAACCCATCCAGGATCCCAAAGCAATACTTCCAAGAATCAGATTTAATCTTGGGTAATCACAATAAGCTACTCCATAATATCCCAGGATTCCAGTGGCAACAGAATGTATACATGTGGAAGATAAATCATAGATTCCCAGTACAAACATTGTTTTGTAAGCGGGGGTTCTCATAAGGTCGCTGGTAGCAATAGCAAAAAAGCAAATTGAGTAAAGGATCTAAAAATGAAATTGATGAGTGCTAAATTTTTCGAAAAATTATATGCACAACTAACCAAAATTAAGATCCCACTCAAGAAAAAGTAGGCTCCCCAAAACGGTATTCTTACACCTACGGGTCTCAATGCAAAGTCTTCCGAACATTTATAAAAATTGGGATTCACCTCGAACCCGTTTAATATGAACCATGTTATGGACATTTCATAATCGGCAAATATAAAATACATTATGAGAGAAATAAATAAAATTGATGAGCAGGCAAATAATATTCTATAGATTTCCGCCAGGGTGACATATATATTTTTCTTATTTTCCCGCGGGATTCGTCAGAAATTCTTATTATTCGAAACAGAAAAATATAAGGCATTCTAGATTTTTTTTTTTGGAAATTGCTTGATTACTGTACTTTGAAGAAAAAGACAGTTCACACACTTTATTAGTGGGTCGATGAAGCTTATATACCACATTTTCTGTTTCTAGTTTCGAAATATTCATCAGAGCTTGACTTGAATACTATGTTGAAATATGATAAAAAATGTTTATTGCATTTTGAAAAGTTGAGAAAGATTAAAAAAAACAAACTGAATTTTTTATTAAATGAAAAAACCCAGACACGGAATGACAAGACCCAGACGGATAAAGAAAACATTTTAAACACAGTAACAATAAGCTAGCACAATTGTGACTACAGCCGTGTTAACAAAAAAACAGTTATGACGCCATTGGATTTTGATTTTTTCCGAAGAAGCTGGTTCCTTGGGAGTCAAAACGGTCTATTTGGGGACTTTCACATGTTTGAACAATAGACCGTTGATTATCAAGGCTCCTATGTGTCCTGCCTAAAAAAACTTAACTGTTTTTCAGAAATATAAATGCTTAGTATTGATTATCAAGTATTTTTTGATAATGGAAACTTCGACAAACTGATGAATTGTTTTTCCAAAAATATGTACTTCTAAAACGATAGTTGGTAAAAATCAATAGTTTCTGAAAGGTGAAACTAACCCTGACAACTTTGCCATAGCTCCGTGTTCGGTTTTCATGTGCGACTCGGAGTGCGAATTTCCTTGGTTCTTTCGCGCAGATGAATCATCATATTAAAGGCAGCCAATCCCAACTTTTCATCAATTCCGAATGCTTTCAATACATCCTGAAAAAAGTTAACATTGTATAGGTCAAAAGCCGTGTAAACTACATAACAAAAACTTTCACTTACTGATTTTTCGATCTCCGCCATGTCGAAAAATCGTTTGAAGCGGCTGCTTCCCGTGGCATCCTGTGCAATTTCTTGAAATATTAACTTCTTCAATGAATCAATTGTTTGGAGAATGTTTCTGAAGAATAAATGGCGTATGAAAAATATTAACTTTGTGACTAACATACCTCCACTCAATTTCTCGATGATCGCCAGTGTTGTTTGCCATTTGTTGTAGTTCTTCTAACTGCTTGTCGAATGTGCGATACACATTGTTTACGGTTAGGACTCCCGCGCCAACAAGGGCAACTGCACCAACTAATCTTTTCGTTTCCTCCTTTGTCGGTGGGATCTGAACTAAATATCTTTACTATTAACAATCACCGCTTTCTGTGTGTTTGTATGTGCGTTTCCGGGTCCAGCGCCGCTCCTACTGGGCCGATTTTTATGGAACTTTCACATTGCGAAACAGAATTTCACCGTGATGATGCCCGTCTTTTTCATTTTTCATTTGGAGCTCTCTGGAGCCCTGTGCTAAGATAGGGCTCGGAACGGCTGAGACGCAGAGAAAGAGGGCGGAGTCTCCTCTCACACAAAACATAGCGGGCGGCGGAACCCGGGAGATGTCGGTACATGCGGAAACGTATGAAGCGACCGGCGCTTCTCAAATTGGATTTATCCCAGATAACCAAGGCTAGCTGCCGTTCCGAACTCTCGAAAGAGTGTGTCGAATAACTAACATTTTTGGAAGCGCTACTTCGGGGTTATCCGGAGAGGAAAAAAATAGGATAGATATTCTGAATTTTGAAAATTATTCAACGCAGTTATGCTCGCTACAAAGTGGAGATTTTTATAATACAATAGAGAGGGTTTATATACCGTAAATACTGTAATAGAAGCCCACCCTGAGAACCCCTTCGTAAAATAGAAGCCCACCCTTCAATAGAAGCCTACTTTCGGTGTAGATTTCTTTACATTATGTGCATTTTGGCACCATTTTAGACGTTTTTGCGAAACTTTTTTTCTTCGAAAATCGGGTTGAAAAATAGAAGCCCATCCTGAAGACCACTTTGAAAAATAGAAGCCCATGGGCTTCTATAACAGTATTTGCGGTAGATTGAAAAGTTGGTGGAGATTTTGATATAATATCATTCTTATAATAAAAGAACGACGTGAGGGATTTGCGGATTAAAAAAAATACCGTGACCTTTTCCTGGAAAATGAGCGACGAAGCCGCGAACATCATTTTTCGAAAGTGAGCCGCGAAGCGGCGAACAAAACAAGACTGCTGCAGCGCCGAAGGCGCGGCAAGCAGTCTTGTGTTGATTATATAGAAAACATTATTTAAAACTAACCTCATCAATTCACAGAATAGACATTCATATCAAAATTAAGGAAACAAAACTTCAGAACAATAGATTTTTAGACCACTACCAAGTAGTCAGAAAAAAAATAAAAGTGAAAAAAACTGGCTTTTCACATCGAAGAGCAGAAAACTGATTTTTTTTCACTGTTTTTCTCAAAGTCTCTTCAGAAGTCAATTATTACAATATTGTTCTTCGTTTCGACAGCGCTGAACCATCAATTTTTTATTGTAAAAACAAAACATTCTGGGCTTCAAGAGCCTGTGTGCGTTTTTTTCACCAACGGAATCAGAGAAACATTTTTTCAAATGTCGGCAATGAAAATCTTCAGTTAAAAAAAATTGCAGAATCAAAAATATTAAATATTTCATCATTTCGCAAATTTTACAGTATTTTCCATTTGCTCCAAGCATTCTTTCAGTGAAAAATCACCACAAATTTTTGAAAGTTTGAAGCCCCGATCATTGTTTCCAGTACTTTTCAGACGCTTGGGTTTTGACTTTTATTGCATGTTCTATGTTGAATGATTTAACAATGTCACCTTCCAACTTTATGTTTCGAAGAACTATGGCAAGTTATAAGAGTATAAACAATGAGAGGGTTGGCGCGGCAGGGGTAAGAAGTTAGCTAAATGAAATAAAATAATTTTAAGAGGATTGCTCTGAAAAAGTACATGTATCATGGGTCTTAAATAAAGTCACTCGAATAAAACACAATCTGATGAAATTTTAAACAAATTGGAAAAGGTTCTTGCCACTTCTGGAAGTTAGAAGATGGAGTAGATGGTTACTGTGGGTTGAAGACGCCCGGCTTGTTGCAGTTGTTAGTCGCACAGTAGCAATGAGCCTTGAGTATTTCAGCGTCATTGTCGTACTGAAAAATATTATTTTGAATGAATATTGGTGCTTACGAGGCTCATGTTCCTCAGTTAACCAGCAAGAAGAATCAAAAACTCACAATCAACAAGCATGTCCCACGAGTCAAATCGTGGACCTCCGCCGTCCCAGAATACACTTTCTTCTCGCCGTTCACATCTTTTTCCATCTTGCACATCAGGTATTCCTCCGAACTGACGACTGCAGCACCAGTGCCTTCTCCTTCATAGCAGGATAAGCCGGTGGCCATGGCCACCAACCCAAAAACAAGAAAGAGCGAGAAGGAATTCATCCGGAGATAAATGAGGTACTATCTGATCTCAACTCCTTTTCTCAATAGGCTCCACCCTTTTCTGGTATCCTAAATGGGCGGAGTTTGTCGGAATAATCCGACAGGATAGGAGGATCAACAAGAAGAATAGAGGCGGAAATAATAGGATATTCGAGATAAAAGAAAAACTAATGAGCATGTATGAGTAAGCTTTTTTTTATTTATGAATATTGGAGATTTGAGATGAGAGAAGAGGCAAGGGGTACTGTAGACCTGACTAATTGGATGGAAGTAAAAATGAGATGGGAAGGATGGTTAGTTGGTCAAGAATGGAAAGCAATTAGGGGAGATTTTTCAGTGAAAAACAGGCAAAACAAATATCAAATGGATAACGATACAGGTGAAGAAACTCCAGAACCAGTACTTGGAGCAAAAAACTTGAAAACTCCATGATTATTGATCAGAACTGTGGCTGACATCATTGATAAAAAGCTCTCCATATTTTTGGTTCATTCTATCCGTCCTCTAAATTTTGGTATAAATCCGAGATAGTAGAGAATGTTAGATATCCAAAATAGAAGTGTTTTTTTTGTACTGACAGAAGTGTGCTCTGAAAAAATGATGTTGTACATCAAAAACGCTCAAAAACTTTCAGCTATGAATTCGGAGAAAGCTCAATACTTTGAGGAGATTTTTCCATTCCTTTGAGTTGTGTCTCTTCAAACCCCATAATTTCTTTTCCGAGCAAAAGAGAGTTTTTGGAGTTAACAAAACTTGAGAACCGACACTTTAGGACCAATTCCCAAACATTCTAAAAGCCAGAAAAACCGCTGAGCTCAACAATCGAAGTACCGAGGAAAGACTCCAGCATAAACTTTGAACCCGATGATCTGAAAATCTGAAAATCTGTTTCCCCCCGCTCTACCTGAATTTTTTACAGAATACAACAAAAAACACAAAAACTTGGAAAATTTAAACATTTATTCATGTTACAAGATGTTATTCATGATACAAAGTCTAGATATTTCAAAAAAAAAAAAAAAATTTTTTTCCCGATGTATGGTCTTAACTGAGAATAACAATGCTTTTTAAAAATCCTCAATATTTTTTGTCAATAAAACTTTTTTCAGTAGGAAATAAACACACACTTATGAACCCGCAAAATCACACGCATTGACTACCCGAACAATTGATAGACCCGAACGAAGTTGATCACCCATGACTAGGAGATCCGCCCCTCGTAGGAAGTCCGGCTCTGATGGTTGATAATTCTCTCGAAGGCCCTGGGTGACACGGGTTCATTACACCTATCCTCCACGCACCAACATTCAAGCCGGGCAGCTCCACTCCGTTTAACCTGGAAATAGGGAAAATTAACGTATGTATGAAAATGAACTTTGAAAACTTACATTCAATGTACAATCTGCCACTCTGAACTGGTACATTCCTTTAACCGATGACATAGAATTCTCCTTCAGACCACCATAGCGTATGGAGCGGGTCGAAGTGTTGTACGTGGTCGTGCATATTTTGAAGTTCTCCTTGACTACATTTGTGTTCCCCACTCCCACGAAGCAGCTGAGTTTATCTGCGGCAGATGGCATGAGCATCAAGGCCAGAATCAAGAAGAGGACTCTCATCTCCAAGAGAAGAGAAGTCCTGGAGCTGGAGCTCCGAGATGTAGATGTGGTGTAGGAATCCGAGAAGAAGAGGAGAAAAAAAGCACGAAGCCAGAAGAACAAAACGACAGGAAGAAGATCAGCTTGTAGAAGCTGGATATGGATTCTGAAGAGTGTCATCGACTTTTATAGTAGGTTAAACCCCGCCCACTTCAGAAGCTTGGCCCAGATATCTTCGAGAGTTGCTCCGCCTCAAAACTAATTGTTCACAGTTTAAGATGAAACTCAGGAGATGAAGTAAAAATGATTGTGTGGAAACGGAGGTAGAAATGATCGTCACAAGAAATAAGTGGTTAGTGATTATTAAACAAGAGAAAGAGACAGAAAATGTTGCCATTTCAGAGTCTTAAGTGTCGATGTGGGTGGAGACAAGAAAGAGGAAGTCATTGGAGCTCGATCAGAGACGCTGAAAATGTGACCAGAAGTGTTTGATAAAATGAAAAATAGCAAGGAGAAAGCAAAATAATTTGGAAACAGACAATAAGAAAGGACAAGTACAATGAGAAACAGGGAAAAATTCAACGATCAGAGTTCTGGAATACCTGGCTGTCTGGGATTGGTTTGGAAATATAAAGTTTCGGAACTGGTTCCTGGCACAACGAAAATTACAAATCCTCAAAGTAGGAGCTCTCTGTTATAGATTCAATAGTTAAAACTATGAAACCGATCACAATGTTTCAGACTGATCGCTTTCACGAATTCTTGAAAGAACAAGTTGATAGCTGAAAAATTGCGCATTTTTTAATGAAAACTCTGGAGTAAGACTATTTGACCACATTCAAAGGTTTTGTTTTAATTATTGAAGTCGAAGTTCTTTCGTTATGCAAAGGCTTATTACAAAAATAAATACAGTACACCTAAACCCAGTTGTAATCTTTCCTCCATTTGCTCTTTTGTTGTTTTCAGCCAGAAGTAGTTTTCAAACTGTTCCAGCACGTTTTTGGAGTTTTTATTCTTTGTACCGTGATTCTCCTAATCCCTTATCCTATGACCGTTCATAAATCTTCAATCCTGAGAACTAGGATTTGGATTATCATTCTTCTAAACTTCTGAACTAAAATTCTGGATAATCTCTTCCAGAAACTGAAATCTAAAGAAATCCTACAAAATTGTTTGATTAGGCTGTCAGGATTTTCTGAATACGGTAAATTAGTGCAGATTGTTCACTTCACTCAGGACTACTTTTCCGAATCAAATGTTCTATAGATAAATGGCGATCCACACAATATTAACGGAATACAAAATGTAGCGAATCTTCTTGAAAATAATTATTTGATTTTGAATAAATTTTACAGAGTAGCAAAAAACTAATGAACCTGCAACATACAGAGCATTGAGCATTCTGACCATTTTTAATAGCTTTTTTTTAATTCCGGAGAACATCAAATGGATGGCTGAAAGATTTTGGAAAAGAATTCTGCAGAGTTGTAAACTACCTTTGGATGTGAAGTTCAATTTAGATGTCATAATTTTAGAGATATGAAACTGAAAAATCCAAATCAATGCATTTTTTGAAAAATACACTTGATGTATCCGATTGCTCTAAATTTCAGATTAATCGATACACTGTATCGTCCATTTCAGAAATTTCTCCAAAGGGCTTTCACATTACAAATTTGAAGTTTGCATCTGAAAATTCAGTTCTTGAAAACCTGTTACCGTAGCCCATCTCTTTCCCATTTTTCTTTTCTGTTATCCATTTCTGTGCTATTGTTCTTCTGATATTTATTTCCTGCTTCTTGCTACCTGCTCCAAACTTATCATACTAACAAATCAAATCTTCGTTTCCCGAACCGTTTTCCAGCCGGAAGTATTTTTATTGAATCACTTTTGTTTTCACTTTTCTCTTAATTTCAGTCGCTCTGTCATTACCCAACCACACTCCTGGCCACATATTTTCCGACAAATACAGAATCACTCGGTATTTGCCAGTCTGTATTGAACACACAAAAACAATCTCAAATTATACATCTCTAATAAATATTAGTAATGTGAATTCTCAAAGATCTGTGAATTTGAGAATGCAGTTGATCGGAGTTCTTCTAGACAGAGAAGGAAAAATGGGTATACGGTAACGATGCTGAAATAAGATATGTGAGAAAATTCTGGAAAACGGTTCTGGAAAACAAGATGGATGAGCAAGAGAATCCAAATGATGCAAGGATCACAAGAGCTGAAAGACTCAAAAAGATATCTGTAAATCTGAAAAACTCATTGCAAGTTTTTGAAACGTTGGGAAATGTCATGATGCTTATATTGGCCTGTGAATAATTTTTTTCAGCGCTGTCCATATTTTTAAAGTGTCCATCCTCTTTTCAAAGGCCTGAAGAATTATACGACACTCCTATCATATTTTTTTCAAGCTCCAATTTGTTGTTCTTCTTCCTGGTTCAAATTTCCCAGCTACCGTACCCTTGTATCTCAAATACATTTCTTCATCTGATATCATATTCCCATGTTACTGCCCCCTTTCCCTTTCTCATTCCCGTGATTTCCTTATCATCAACATCATCCTGATCTCTCAGAAGCACAAACTCCGTTTTGCAGATTGTCACATTTTTTTCTAGTCAACACGATAATTTCATGATTTTTCTTTTTGAATGTCACGAAAACCATTGCTCATATTCACCAAGAATTCTATTTCTGAACATTTTTTCCGTGATCTCTACAAAGACCAACACCTGATGGGCGGAGCTTTCCTAGGACTGGATGGAGAGGAAATGTAGCCGATTAGATTCTAAGAAAATGTGCAAAAGGAATTTGGATGACGGCGCGAATGGAATAGGAAAGGAACAACGTTTGAACGAGAACTCAGAACGAGATATTATGCAAAAAATCACTTCGGTTGGGAAAGAACTGAATGGAGAAATCTAAAAGAAATAAAAAAAAGTAGACCAAAAAAACGTTTGATGTTTTAAAACGGACCAATTCATGGAATTTCGCAAAAAATGAACGGAAACAGCATTATTGAAAGTTTCGGACTTCGTCAGGACTAAATCTGAATTAGGAGTATAGCCCTATATTTTTTGCAGAAAATGAAATTCACTTTTCGCTTTTTTCGTAACTCTATTATTTGCAAGTTTAAAATTCCGGTATTTTCCGCGTAAGAAATTTTTCGAAAATTTTCATTATTCGCAAAAATGTTTTGCTGATATTCGCAAGAAATGGAATAGGGAACTCGGGTGAAACGTGGAGTTCCAAATGAAATGAACTCTACGATTTCTTGCGAATTTTCGCAAAGCTCTTAGCGAAAAATAAAAATTTGCGAATAATTTCTGATGAGCAATAATACGATATCGAAACATGTGCGAATGATGCTGTTGCGAAACAACTAGCCGGGAACACAAGCGAAAAGAAAAATGTTCACGGAGGACTGGACCCACGACTACAGCAGAATCAGAATTCAATGTCTTATTCATGAATATTTTCCTGAACCTGAAATAAATGTAACGTGGTTTAGTTGTTCGCAGTTTCCGAAATGAACACATGATATTCCAGCATTGTACATTTTCACAAACCATGATAACGGTACACGCAGCTTCCGATCTCTACCAAAAATGAACTTGTGTACCTATTTTTTCCCAATTGTTTATTTTTCATTCAGGTCGGCCACTTATTACTCATCAATTTGCCTTTATTTTCTACAAAACCAGTAACTGTGGAACGGAATAACAATCAATTGTATTATCAGTTGATAACAAAATAAAAACGTTCTAGTAGGAAAAATAATGTTATTTTCTATAGTCATAACTTCGTAGATCTAGACAGTTATGAAAAATAGTTTTGCTTTGCGGTATCAACACAAAAAAAACGGTAGGAAAACAGGAAATGTCTGGAAAGAGATTTGAAATGAGAATGTACAGCGAACCGATAAGAAAAAAAATAAAATTTCCATGTGCAGGTTGAAATAAAGTTTGCTCGTGGAAGTTACTTTGAAAACTGATAGCAATTTCATACACAAAATCCTACTAGAGGTTGTATTGAAACTCTATTTTCCATTTTTTTTCCGATTTTTTTAAGAGCCATTTTTTTCATCAATAGAATTTTTAGACTGAATTGTTCAGACAATAGCATGAAACCATTCCTTGTGACTTCGTACTCACGTTCTCGGTGAAATTTAATGAATCACTTCCTATTCTCAAAAATTCTATTCCCTCCATCTCATTTTCTTTTTCCGTCACCAACATGGAGCTACTTCCTCATCATTATAATCCTACCGTACCCCAAGAATCTGGATTAGTTCTGCTCAACAGGATTTCCGAATTGAATCTGAAATTATTATATATTCCTCAGAATATTCAATCCAATGATTCATCATCTCTTGGTCGATTCGAGCCCCTGCTGCCAGCCGCGCACGCTCACAGGTCCACGTACCTCTCCGTGCTGGGAGCTCGGCGCCATCTCTATTTCACTGTTTCTCTCTCCATTCGACGTTTGATCTCACTTTGCAAAACTGCTCCTAACCAAAGAACATGGGCCCTGCTCCCTAATTTTCCGACGAATTTGGTATTTTGGATTAGATTATTCACACTGTGCCCACACACTTCATCGAGAATTTCTCGATTTTCCATGCTTCCTCACGCGCGCAGGCTCCGCCCACTTAATCCCCTCGCCGAGCTCCAATTGGCTCGAGAGAGGATAGAGTGTGTGCAGAGAACTTGTTTACAAGTTGAAAAACGATGACGATGGTAAAGGAATGGGGAAGTGAATAGGATGAAATAGGAAGGGACTGACAGTAAGGGATGCAAGTTGAAGCTGGATGTGACAGGTTACAGATGGATAATATAGAAAGTACAGGGTCAGGAAGGTTGGAAAGTTCAACTAATGAAAGAATTATTGGTTTTCACTGAGAAAAGTTCCAAAAAAAAACGTCAAAGTACCGTTTTCTGGCGAGGTTTACAACGGCAGATATGAGACAACATTGAACAGAAACTCTCAAGAGATGGAAACTATTTTTTATCGAACTCGAGAACCTTTACAATTTTGAAAATCCAAAAAGCCAAGACCGTTATCAATTCATCTATTTTCCATAATCTGTCAGAAAACTAATTTATGAAGTGCCACCCACCCGTCTGCAAGTTGTGCAGATGGCCTATTATCTCTCAAGTGGCTTTGTCCTGTAATTTGGCCTTATTCCTCTATGCTCTGGAGTACGGTAGGAATAGTGTTGGAGTTTAAGTTGTTAGGCGTACTTTTTGATGGAAAAATAGTACATAGAAAAAGAGTTGATAGATAAAAACCTTATATTATTCGGTACTCTGTTTAAAAAAGGGAACTAATAGGAATGTTAAAAGTAAACTATTTTAGTTAAAAAGCAGCCGAGTTAAAGTGAAGATGAAGTTTCTGTGCAGAAGCAGTCAAAGTTACAAACATTTCCGGACAATCAAGCAAAAGATTTGGGTACAAAATCATATATTGTCCAATCATCTCACCCCTCTCAGGTGCTGTGGTCTTGTAACTCGACCGTCATCGGTCTAAATACGCAAGAAAAAAAAAACAGTGCGTAATTTCGATTGTGCTAAGTGTTACGGTAACTGTGATATAAGCATGTTGCGTAAATTTTATTGAGAACAGGAAGGCCATCAGAGAAAGCGTTATAAATTCTCATAAGATACGGTGATGATACGTATTTCAAACAGTTTTAAAATTTGGTTTTCATCGCTGCTGAATATAAACATTCAAGAAATGACTATCTGAGAGGCATGCGTTGAAACTGAATGTTGAACAAATTTGATTTTTTAAAGATCAAATAAAGCCAGAACAACTAAAGCAAAAAGTGATATGTTAGGACTACGGTAGTTTTGTGGTCAGGATCCGAAGAAAATCCCATTGATTTTCGTGAAATCCCGGGGACTTCAGTAAAAGCCCAAAGCGAAACAAAGCGAGAAAAAAAAATAATTTTCAAAACTGTAGGAATGAATTCAGTCGCAAATCACTTTAGGGGTAAAATGCACATTCATCGTAACTTGGAACAAGTAAGGTCCATTTCGGTTCAAGCGCTCCGGTCTTGCAAACCGCCCCTCATAGATCCATTTGGTAACAAAATAACTTGGTCCAATCACAATTGTACTGTGGAAAATACATAAAGTATTAATGGTATTGCGTATTTTCTAATAAAAGCTTGACAGTTGCATAAAAAGGTAACTTTTAAAAAACTCTTATCGAATTATTACTGAACGTTGCATTACAAGTTTTGAAAGAAGCTACCGAGTAAAAACTGGATGTTTTGAAAGTCGAGTGTCTATGGAAGATAAGCTATGAAATTAAATTCCGAAGAGACTGAATTCACATGAATGCTCATTCCTTATGCCAATGTCCAGAATCGATTATGAAAGGCTTGCACTCTTGAGGACTACGGTAATGCGCATGTCTCCTGAGCTCGGGGTTTTCTAAATGGAGTGCTTAGTTCGGGTGGTGAACCTTTGAACCGAAAAGTGGTGTGCCTTTAAAAACTCTCAGGTTTTCCTACTTCAAAGCACTGGATGATTTGTTGGGAACTTCATTTTCAGACGTGTGGGAAATTTTTGGAAGGAGCAAAAGCAATTAACTGTATCTTGAAAAAATTTTTGATTAGTACTCCCAAAAAATATTAGTCGCACGCTACAGTTTCTGTTTTCAGAAGTATTATGAAATAGAACACATGAAAATATGTTCCAGTAAGCCTATGACTGTTTCAAGTTTCGTAAGTTAATCGTGTTCCATAGATTTATAAAAGTATCGGAAATTTCACAAAAGGTGCCCTGCTGATAAACTTGAAGAAGCACAATGTGCCGTCCTGGCATGACTAAAATTATTGATTGGCAGAGGTCGAGAGCACGCCGGATAAAACTTCGGCCAGCTCAATTTCTATGACCACTTCTAGTTCTTTCGCAGTTTTAGACAAAAAGCTTTTTAGACCCAAGTTTCACTATAACGATGAGGAAGTAAAGTGAAAGCTTTTTTTTATTCACAATCATTGGAAAACGATAGACCTTATTGTTATGCCCCAATAATCTTTTTTTTTTGTCGCTTCTATTTTCTAGCATAGGCACAAATTGTACGAACAAAAACGCACAGAAAATATTACAAAAGTCAAAAAACCAGCAGGTTCGAACGATTTTTCATTGGACTAAATGAACTCTGTAGATTGGGAGGTGTCTAAATTTTGTTCAGTTGTTTCAAATGCTCGGAAGCTTTCAAGAATACTAACTCTGTTCTATTTTAATTAGGAAATCGTCCTACTTTTACTCTTGAGATACATCTTCACCGACTCCTCAAAAATGTGTTCTGATACTACACGACATTTCAAAAACAAACGAATTTCTATTTCCATGACCTAAATCATTCTTCTCACAAAACCGTTTATGACAAACTACTAAAAACTTGGAAAGCTATATTTTTTATTTGTGTGAGAAAACTCTAGAAAATTTAATAAATTTGGGATTTTTTGTGAAATTATAATGAAAAACTACTTGCACTAAAACAAAAAGTGATCTGAAACTGCAAGATACCAAAAAATGAGACCCAGAAAAAAAAGTTGCCAACAAACTGCCACCAGAGTTGACAGAAACGAAGAATGGCCAAAATATCGACAAATCCACAGTACCCCTTCAATTCTTCGGACCATCAATTATGACTGTTCTCCCCGCCCCTCCGTCCTTCCGCGCGATTCCGCGATTCCGCGCGGACGGTTGTTCATGCCACTTTCCGCCCCCGTCCTGCGCATGACCTCCTGTCCGGAGAAGGCCCTCCGGACGAGAGGGCCATGCGCGCGACTGTATGTTTACACAAACTTTGTCTCACAAAGTGTATACTTCCTGGGCTGCCACAAACGTGGGTAGGCTCATTTTGTAGCTTGAAAAATTCTCTATCGAATGATGTGAACTTTGGCCTGGGCGAGCAAGGAGCTTTTTTATTGCGCTGGAAATTGTTCAACCATCAAAAAAAACTCAAAATGCATGGTTATTTCTGAATAACATTCAGAAATTACAACAAGGACTTCAGATCCAGATAGGTACGGGTTGATACTGGATATATTCCGAAGAGCTAACAGGAGGAATTGCTGCAAATGTGTTTTGCGCTGGAAGTTCCACACAGGAGCACTGTGCAGAGTGCCCCTTCCTGCACCTGAAGCGCGGCACCGACCGTCCTATGCCAAACACGGAGGGTCCTGACCTGTCGTACTGTACGTGCAGTCTGCTGCCAGATGAGTGCCATCTGCTTGGGAGGTGTTCATTGGCAAAATTTTCTACTTTTGGATGCTATTTGGAAGTGTTGTTTTTTTTCTGGTCGAGTATTTTTTTATTTGTTACAAAATTGAAATGAAACTTTTTCATTAAGGCTATTCACCAAAATGAAAGATGAAGGTGAAAGCACATCGTGTTCAGGGATTCGTTGTGGTAAAATTTTTGGAAGTAGTGATGCGAGTCATGAAAATCTGAAACCGAGCACAAATGGATATTCAATTTTATTATAGTACATTTTTGTACAATTTTGATTGCTTCCAAAAAAAATTTTTTTCTCGAACCAATCGGACCGAAGCTTGTCTGATATCTTTAAAGTTGAGCTAAATTTTAAGATTACTCATATGTTTTTTTTTGCCGATTTGATACCGCGAGCTGGTATGGACACCCTTCTCCACAGGATTATGAACCATAGTTTGAATAATAAATTTAACTAAGTTTCTGTAACCATTTTTTTCAAACTTCTATGACTTCTAGATACCCCTTCGTTCACTTTTTTGATCCAGATTCTTCTGTTTTTTTTCTTACTGCTTTAAAGCCAATCTTTTTAAGACAAGGTAAAATTTCCCATCTTTACTGTCATAATTCATTTTTCTCCGCCTTTCGAACTATATTTCTTTGCAGCCTTTGTCTTTTTTCCCGGTACTCTGTATTCTGGAATACTGTGCTTGCACTTCTAAATGACACTCTTTTCTTTCTTATTACTTTCTTCATAATTAAACCTTAGTCAGGCGCTTATTGGGCTGGTATTGTTGACACGGCAATGAGAAGGGCGTGGCCTAAATTAGGATATGCACTATAATAACTCTTTCCCTTAACTAATAATTCATTAGCACATCCATTCAATCTGAAGAAAGGTTGGTTGGGTAATATGCTCTGAATTATTCATACTCTGAAAAAAAAGGTTGCGATATGTTCACAGGAGTCAATGGAGCCTCAATTATCATTATGAATAATTGAGGACCGTTTTCTAACTGTGAAAATTGACCAGCCTTCATTGATCTAGGGAAAGAGAGGTAAGGATGAGCCTAGGGGGAAGAGATAATCAGAATTTCAGATTTGGGAAGAAATGGAAAACAGGGGAATTTTGGTAGGATTAGTATTATCATATCAGGAGAAGGGCTACCGGAAGTGAAGGGAAGGGTTGCACATTTTCGGCTAGGATTGGAAAATGGGATTGGACAATGGGGGTTCGGAAGCATTCTATATTTTTCAAACTAAAGTTGGAAAAATATTCACATCCCACACTGCACTGAAACAATCGAATCGGCGTCTGAAAATGGACGGTTGATGGTCACATCCTGAGTGCTTGGGGATGAAAGCTGGAACACTTTTCGCTGGTCGGGGAAACACACCTGAAAACTATTCACAAAATACACTTGAAGCGCTCTGAAACTGTTTAGATTCTGGTTGTTATGAGGCTTTTCTGTTCCGAATAAGGTTCCTAACGACACGGGGAACTTACACAAGTCGCTTAACTCTCTATAATTTTATTTTTTTTACTTCAAAAGATGTATTCGAACACGCCGAATACAGAAAAAACTGATCCCAATAGGGCTTCATCATTTAGTTTTCGAGAGAATGCTTGTTGAAAACATCGAATTCCCGTTGAACTTAAGTCATGAACCCCTTTCAGGATCAAGCTTTTCAGATTCAGCGTGCTAAAATACATTTTTTCATCTTATAAAATAAGAAATATCATGCAGTGTTTAAGTCGATTTCGCCGGGCCGTGTGATCCGTATCTGTTCTCCACCCTTTATCATCAGTTTCAGTGGCATATTCTTTTTGTACTGCTTTTTTCATCCAATTTCAGCCCCATTCATATCTTGTCTCTTACTCATAAGACTAGAAACCAATTACGTCAATGATTCCTTCTCTTCCCATTTCCATGTGATCACTTCAAATTTCACTCGTGACCAGCACCAAAATTATCATTAATTTCTTCTTGTTTTCGCATTTGGCGAATGTTGTTTTCGACGAAAATCGGAAATTAGAGGCCTCTAGAGCCCCCCTCCTCCACACCTACCGTATACCTCGTCTAGAGAGGAAGAGAGAGCAACGAGGAGTGACAGCTTATCATGAGATTACTAAGAAGAGGGATACATGTTATTCATGAGAAATATGATTGTGCCGAAGTTATGTGTACATACACATCAGTGATTTCATTTGAACTTTTGAGTGTTTCTAGTGTCCAGAAGATTATTGAGGTGACTAATTTGGTGTCGATGGGAGAGAGGCGGGGCAAATCAGTCTTCTTCGAATGTGGATTATTCATCGAAAACGGAAGTAAATATGGATGTGATAGTCACAAAATCCCAAGAAAATCTGGAAAAAATTAGCGAGGATTGAACAAAAAATATTTTGAAAAGTGCAAAGAGCATCTGGACTCTGAACTCCAAATACGGATAATTCCAGCAAAACTTCAACAAAATCTTGAAAACAAAACATTCCAGGTCTTACAGAACTTCGAGTTTCAAACTCTTTTTCCTTTTCTTTGTCCGACTCGAACTAGTCAGTGGAGCTGTTAAAGATGGTCCTGGCTGGCCTGTTGTTGCTTGAAAAAAGTTCACTAAGCTCTTCTATACGTAATCTGAGAACAGGAGAAAAACATTTCTTGACACCGTACACCCGAATGTCTCTGCTAGGACGAATTCGATCTTCATTAGTACCCTCCTTCCTACGTCATTGATGAAAACATCAAGCTTGAATTATGAGACGGCGATATTCAG
>GL380356.1:27155-38270 GCA_000143925.2 Caenorhabditis brenneri
CATTTCACGTGAGCCCTCTTCTTCTGGCGCCGTCGTGTTCATTTTCCCATTTTCTATCTCTCTGTTTCTAAGTCCTCTTCTCCACATGCTATATCTAGTTTTTGCTTCCAAGCACAGCGACGTCCACATTTGCCTCCCTTCTCGCGAATTTATTTTGTTTTTTTTTAACTTTTTTTTTTGTTTTTTAGAATTCAAAAAATGCTAAACGCTCGAGCACAAAGATATCAGCCATATCCGCCATTTTCAAGAGAAAACTCACCAGTTGAGTATGAACCGGTTGACGATGAACTAGTTGAAAATGAGCCAGTTGAGCTTGAACAAGTTGAGCAACACGTGGAGGAAAAACCAATCCAGTATCACAACCCAAAAACTCTTTATCAACTATCAATCGATGAATTGATCAAAAATGCAAAATTAGGCTACAACATGGACTTTGAGAGCCTTCCCCCCAAATTCGGAGAAGACATTTTCGATGCAATCTCATTTGAGGATTTGTTAGTCAAATTTCTTGACAAAGAGTTTCAAAAAATTTTGTTTTCAGAACGATAATCTCAATGTATTCTGGTCTAGACGGATGGTTTGCAAGAAACGTTCCGAAACCGCCTGAAACTTTCATTGTTGTTATATATCCGCCTGAGCAGAGCGACCCAAATGAGCGTTGCTTAATCAAACTAAAATTTGGCGGAGAGAAAGAGTTTCAGTGGTATATCAGAGGCAAATATGAAGGAGATTATGATGAAGACGATCCTGACTTCAGGCGAAACGATGAATCAGAGTGAGTAAGAAGGGATGCTTATGATAACTGGAGGGTGTATTGAAATGTTTTCAGAATCTCCGATGACGGAAACTACATAAAATACTGGACTTCCTGTTACGACTTCCGACAACACCTCCTCCAATGGCTCTGTCTTCTATTCAAATCTGAGGTAACTGAGTTTGTAACTCATGGAGAAGAAGTAGATGTTCATCCTCAAATTCTTGAATGGCCACAATTCCTGAACGCCCACGTGGTCAAACTATATGATAATGAGCATTTTGCTGACCAATACTGGTATCAATATCGTACCGAAAGAAATTTAGTGAGTACAAATTCAAAGACTAGTTTATCAAATTCTTTTTTCAGACCATGAAATTCGTGAATTTGAAGATCCAAGAAGAATTGAATGCAAGTGCACTGAACGTTCAGTTGTATGTGGGTGATCATTTAGGAGCTTTGTGGGACCTGAATGCCGGATTTGATCAGTATGCAATTGGCATCAGGACCACTGAATTAAAGGCTTGCAAAATCCCTTTTCCGCCAAAACATGAAGCAGACATAGCGTTTTTCTGTCAAACTCTGAATTTGTCTCCATGTTCCAAAGATTTTCACAAGTTCTACGCTACTGATCCGGATGTCAATGTCAAAGTATTCTGGCCGAACTTTCTATCCTACCGCGCAGTGAACCGTAGGGGTATTACATGGGTCTACACCTTCAATAAAAACGACGATGGGATGTTTGACCAAATGTTCATTTGTAGGTATCTCCCTATTCCTCAGTCCGCTCCTGTTGTAACTTTAGATTGATCTGAACTATCAGTTCACGAAATCTCGGTTTTTTAAATGATTGTATAACTGTGATTTAATAAACACTTTTTGTGGCTTGATTTTGCAACAAGAGCAACCAAACAGAGTCGTTTCACCTTGGAAATGGTGAATCATTATTCAATTTCATAACTTGAATTTTCAAAAGTTTATACCTTCAATGACATTTTATGCTCAAAACAAAAAAAAATAACTAATAATCGTGTCTTGATTGTGCAAAACCAATTCTAGCATTCCCGTAATCCAACACGTGACAATAGCTTCTGACAAAAGCGTCTCCAAGAATCCATGCAGGATCTTGAGATGTTGTCCCGAAGAATGCAAGGACACATTGTCCATTCTTCAAGTTAATGTCGATAACATAGTTTCTGGATCTGATGGTGTAGGGGACTCCATTGATAGCAAGCAGGATGTCTGGTTGATTTGTGGAACATGGAACCGTGTAGATGCCATTTGTGAAGTCATAGACAGCTTTAGTTTGTTTAACAATTCCAGAAAGAACAACGTTCGGTACACCCGTCCAGCCGGATCCAGTTGCAGAAAGTGCCTAGAAAACATGATAATTCAATTATAGGAAACTCAAGTATCACTCACAATCTCGTTTTTCACTCTTGAATAACTTCCAATTTGGAATGCATCCACATAAAATTTCCAGGTGTTATTATCCTTCAGTGGAACATACAAGATATTTTCACTGCATTCTTTTGTGTCGAACATTCCATATGTGGCATACCCGAATTCTTTCGCTGTACCATCAGTTAATTCCATCCAGATTGTGATCAATGGAGCGTCAAGCATTGGCATAAGTCGTTGCATAGTGGTGTTTGTTCCAGGGATCGCGAATGCGGGGAACCCAAGTCCTAGAATTCCATCGATTGGCTCTTGAGTGTAGATTTCAGGAACAACGGTGGCGCTTCCGAAATCTTGTTCATACCAATGGAAATCACCCAACAACAGCTGATCGGTTCCCATTATTCCTGACACAAAACCTCCTTTGTATGGAACGGAGAAAGATGTTCCATCACTATAATAGGTGACCGACTTTGAGCTGTTGTAAGTGTTCTTGAGAGTCCCTGTCATGGGAACTCCTTTGCAGCCCTTTGTAACACAATTGACGTCTAGGACCCAGAGATTAGAAGATGTTGTGTCTAGAGCAACATCGAATTGTTGCTCTGAAGATCCCAAATAAATTACAGCCAGATAGTATTCGTCAGAGACATCAAACAGAGGCTGGTCTCCAGTTTCCAGTTCTTGAGTCTTTTTGTCTGCCAAAAATTGCTTGTACCGTCCTTCACGAATCATTTCCTCTCTCAAATTTGCAGATTTTTTGAGAGGCATCTTGAAATGAGCCGCCAAACCAACTGATAGCAAAGCAAAGAACAGAATAAGACGAGTAGACATTGTGTCAAAAAGTGATACCAATCGAAGAATCATCTCATGTTTTATATACAAATTGTTATCAGTGAATCAGTAAAATTTATGTTCAAAAGTTTGATTTTTTACGGAAAAGTGACGAGGTTTGAACTGGAAAAGGAAATGAAGAGAGGGAGGGAGCAAATGAAATGATAACATTTTAATATCATAAACTCGAAGCTACAATTTTCGTATTCTGAAAAAATCGTTATCCTACACTTACAACGGTTTAATCTTATTACATTTTTGTTGGACATTAGGCTCCGCCCACAAATGTGCAAAGCGATCCTTACGCGATTTAGGGGAAGAGGCAGACAAGATGTCGTATGTTTTCCTGAAAAGAAGATCGAAGGGAAAAAATGAACAGTGCTGATCGGGAAACTAGGAACATATTTTTCATTTTCTTCTACATGTCCTTTTCCAATCGTCAAAGTATATCCAAATGAAATACACGGTCAGCAAGCGCGCAATCGGACGAGTTCCTCAAAATTCTTCAAAATGAAACAGCCGTATTCTCATTGCTCCTTTTTCAAACGGAAAACTGGATAACTAAGGGAAAGAATCAATTAGTGAGAACCCTAAATAGAGGTGAATGATTATTCATCTCCCCAAAACCCCAAATTTTTTATTCTGTCTGTTCGTGTGTTTGCCCTACTTTATACACCCACGTGTTTCTTTCTAGTGTGCTTCTAAAAACATCACTCCTTTTCATACATATAATTTTCTTCAAAATCATCAGTTTCAAAATTTCTCCTCTACTTGAATTTTCAACTTTTCCATCATTCAAACTTTTTTACTTAACTATGAACATTTGGTCTCTATTGATTTTGCCTCTTTGTGTTGCGAACTATTTTCCAGAATTGCAAAAAATTGTTGAACAGTATCAATACGGTGAATTTTATCATCTGTTCTCCGTTCAAAGAAATATATACTTGCAGACCCAGATTGTGTGTTCAATTACACTGTGGTGAACTCAAAAAACATCAAAAAATTTCCGAAATGTGATATGGTTTATGCAATTCTCGTGATCAATAACAACACAGATTTGACGGTGGCAGAGTTGAAGAAAAGTTTCAGTAAAATGGAAAGTTTGGTTGGAGGCGTTAGGATCGAAAACACGTCTTACACAAATATCTCGTTTCTTACGCCTCCAGCGGAAGGAGCTATTTCTTTTACAGTGGACAGCTGTAAGTACTTCAACAACCTCTGATAAAAAAGCACAGTATTTCTTACAATGTTTACTTAAAATTATTCATGCAGTTCTATTAGAGGGATCATATCCTAAAACAGCAAACTTTCTGTTGGTTCCAGATGGATTTCATGTCCTTAACAACGCTGAGTTAACCGACGCCAGCGTATTATGGGATAGTTGGATTTGGTTAATTGATGACATCGATGAACCCGAATTTCGAATTGAGAACAATCCGAAATTAGATGCAAAGTACTTATGTGATTACGGATTTTTGTCAACGTATACTGACATCATCACCCAAGGAAATTTGAGGGATTCTGGTGAGCTAAGAGGTTTTTTTCCCTATCGAAACAGTGTAATGCTTCCAGGATGTCCAGAAATCGTTATCAATTCTAGTACAAACAAAATTCCAAATTGTGAGAGTGTATTTCAAGGAATCAAAATCTATAATATCACTGACAACACTGACTTATCTCATCTATCTTCTATTCAGTTTCTCCGTGGAATCATAGATATTCAGAATACAAATCTGCAAAACTTGTCATTTTTGGAGAACGTCGGCGACTTCAAAATCGATACATATGAAGATAAAGAGAAGATCTTTTTGAATCTCAAAAACAACCCTCAAATGACAAGATTTGGAATGACTTACCTAAAAGTTAGTGGACAATATTTTCAGAAGAAGTTTTGAATTTTTTAATTTAAGGAAATTCAAAACGGGTGGCAAACTGGAATCAAGCTTGCCAACTTTGAGAATCTTCATCCAGATTTTTGCTTGACTATTGAAGAAATCGCATTCTTTCTGGAAAATTATGTATCTTTTGTGAATTTTCATGCCAAGATTTGTGCAGATAACCGGACGAAAATTCATAATACTGTAATTTGTCATTTTGAATCGATGAGTCGTCTACCAGGAGACTGTAATATGATCATAGGAGATTTGATTGTGAATCCTGGAAATGAGCCTCATTTTAACAAAATAGAAAAGCTTCGCTACTTATTCGGTTCAGTGGTAATTCAGAATACAAGTCTAGAGGATTTAGATATGTTGAATGGAATTCGCTATGTTTTGAAACTGAATGGTAATATTTTTGAGTTGACTTTGTAGCAAAATATAACTTGTAGAATCTCAACCGGTCATCCAAGTCGTCGGAAATAAGAAAATCGAGCGACTGTTCTTCAGAGACCTGGAGGTTTTCCTAAATTTCTCTCAATTGTTCTCATAGCTGCTGGTTTTTCAGAACATCGTGACACGCGGAGAACGGAGCGCAATCATTCAGGATAACAACAAGGATCTATTTCAATACGATGATGGAAACTGTAAAATATTTTATGGAACGGAGGATTGGGTCAATAAAAGATATCGAACAATGTTAGATATCACTGGAGGCAATTGTGGTAACTTATGAAGTCTGATACGTTCAAAAAATATACGTAGGAATTATTAAAATATGTAGGAATTACAGGAAAGAAAGTTCAAATTGAGTACAAATACCCGTCTGGAACAATGATTAAGAATCCGATTTTTGCTATGATTCTTGTTTTGACTTTTGCGCTTCAGAACTTTGAATAAAAATGAAAAATAAAAGCATTTATTACTTCAACTTAAATCGTCAACAATTAAAATTCACGAGAATCCTTGAGAATGTGTTCAGCGAATCGTTTAATGTGATAGATGATCTTGTCGCACGGGATCACCTTCTTCTCTCCATACATCTTCAATGGCGTAAGATTTTGTTGGAGGATGAGCATCATGTCCTCCTTAGTGCTCTCAAACTTGGTGTACCACACGCCGATTGACTTCTTGAGCAATTCGAAGAACGGTCTGACATAGATCCCCTCTCCATGGCACTCTTGCTCAGTCTTCATAGTCGTGAAGATTTGATACATGTATGTATCCATTTGAATTGCATAAAGGCTCAAATATTTAGCCTTGTTCTCTGACTCCATGACGTCTACAGCATTATCAATCTCATCGACCAATCTTTCAAAAGCGTCGGTGTCCACTTTGTTCAGTGTGTGGACAAAGTGCTGGAGAGCATGCATAAGTTGCATGTGCTCGTTGGAGCTGAAAAAACAAATATTTGGAACAATTAAGCCTGTAAATATCAACATGCCTTGGGATCGGCTCTGGTTCTGCAGTCACTGCTTTTGGGCGTGATGGCGGCTCGCTGTACTCCACCGAATCCTCCTCCCAACCCTCTCCCAGAACTATACTCGCGATCTTTTGTTTGAAAAGGATCGGTGAGTCCTCAGTTGTCTTGACTGCTGGGCGGATCCACCAGTTGGGCTCCACATACTCATCCGGGATAAGGTCATACTTAGTGTATGGCTTTTTCTCCCGCGTTTCCTCGGTCGGCGGGGTGGATGTTGTGGCAGCTCTTCTGGGCTCCGATGGTCCGGCCTCGGAAGCATCAGATGGACCGAGAGGTCTCTTTGGAGCTGAGCGGCTGGAGGTGGAGGGGCACTGCGCCTGAGGAGGGGTGGTCGTTGTGGCCGCCCTTTTGGGCTCCGATGGTCCGGCCTCGGAGTCATCAGATGGAGCAAGTGGTCTCTTCGGAGCAGGTTGGTTGGAGGAGGCGCCCTGAACCTGAGGAGGAGCCGCCTGAACATTCGGCTTAGAAGTGGTCTTGCGGGCGGCAGGTTTCTTCGGTGGAGTCGTCTTCTTAGCCTTCGTTTCAGGCTTGTTCTCCTTATCCGAAGAGCTGCTTTGAGAAGAACCGGAGCTCCGTTTCTCCACAAGGTTCTTGGTCTTCACAGCCCTGGCGCGAGTTTCTCCTCTCTCTGTACGCAGCTTTTCAGCTTCAACTCTCTTGATGCGGAGAGAAACTCTTTTGGTCTCATTTGGGTTCGACATGATTGTACTAGCTGAAAAAATGAAATATAGGTGGTAATAATGAACAGAAATAAAAATGAAAAAGAGAAAGAAGATTGAAAAACAATCGCATTGCAAAGTGGTCTTGACGTGGAATAGCGAATCTAGGTTGTCAAGAAAATTGCGAGGGTAAAAGGGGTAAAGATTAGGTGAAAAAAAAGCAAAATATGAAATGTGAAAACGTTTGGATCGATCAGACATAGAGGAATGGGTAGAGTTTGGGAAAGGGATGAGTATAAGAAATGAGTAAGGAGATGAAGACAAATGTGAACGACAGACCAATCAGTGGTATTCTTATGAATCTGCCAACGAGAGATGGGGTGAGTTGGGACCTAGGGGTTGGAATGAACCGCTATACAATACATACCACATAATGAGTGTACAAGACAGGAAGATTAACTCAGTGTGATCGATATGGTTTGGAGAGTACTTACTACTTGACCTTTTGGTTAATATCGATTTTTTTTTCTGTCCTATACTATACTACTCTGAACACAGTAGTTGTGATTCAAAAATTGGAATTTCAGGGAAAAGCTGATCCGGAGTAATCTAGGGCTAAATCAACGGAAGTGCACAGAGTAGAATAAGATGAACTGAAAAGATACATGAAAAGAACCCAAGACTTTTTTTAACTACAATGACCTAGTAAATGACCAAGGATTTCAAATAATACATTTTATATCAAAATTTGGCAGTCGCCAAGACGTTTATGAAACTTAGGAGAGTTGAACGGGTGGTTAACGAAGGAATGAATAGTAAGAGAATGAATAGTAAGAGAGAGAATTTGAACGACAAATCAATTGATCGTATTTGAAAGGGTCTGCCAACAAGGAATGGGGAGTGTTGGAAGAGGGAATGAGGGTGAAATGATAATGCAAGGTCATACAATCCTGACCCAGTGTGATTAATATGGGTTGGGGAGTATTTACTACTTAACCTTTTGCTCATTATTGATCTATTTTCTGTCTTTGAAAACATAGGCTGTGGTGCAAACATGGATGTTGAGGGAAAAAAGCTGTTCCGGAGTTAAATAAGGAGGAATCAACGAAAGCCTAGGGGTAGAATAGTATGAAATGAAATGGAATCATCGAAAATTTCTTCACTATTTTGTGAAGTATCTGAAAAAGGTTCATAGCTTTACTCACCATTTTCTTATGCCCTCGTAATGAGTGACTAAAAGTTTCAGATGGTATTTTATAATTAAAACTAGCTAGGCATCATCAAAACCTTTGTGAGGAATAGTAGGGGTAAAAAATTGGTTGAGTAATAAATTGTGTAAGGTGGAAAAAATACGAGGATAAACGATGGTGTTTATATCCATTGGACACAGAGGAATGGGTGCCGTTGGAAGAAGGGATGAGAGTGAAATGAGAATGTTGATTCATATAATGACCACACAGTGTGAGTGTGCAGGAAAAGTGGATTAACTTAGTGTGATCGATACCTTTTTAATGTATTTGACCTTTTGAAATAATCCTAAATTCTGTTTTACCCGATATTATCTCGACAAAAGGTGAAAGAAACTATTAAAATTGTCAACAGATGTCAGTGAAGGTGAAGGGAATGCGGTTCTCTCAGAAAGATGTTATCTGGAGAGTGTCTAGACACAAATTACAGAACAATAAAGAAGATAAATCCATTTATTTGAGACAGTACTAACAACCTAATGTAAATGGTACCTCTGAAATATTAAAAAATCGCTTTCAAAATTCTGTTGAGTAGAAGTAAATTTTATTCAAGTTTCAAATTATTCAATTGATCAAGATCATAGCAATTAACATAAGCGTCACATAAGTAGTCGTATGGATATCCAGATTCGTAACATCTATTCTTTGTCCTGTAACCATGAAATAAGAATTTTTCAGAATATTTTTTCACCATTACCACAATCTCCTCCAGTAAAATTCATGTTTGTCTGATACTCCCTTTCTTCTCGATATTCAATCCAATAGTAAAAAACACATTTTCCTTGGAATTCCTTGAAAATATCGGGATTGTTATCTTGAAAAACTACATCACGGTTACTTCGGTTTCGAGTGTAAATAAACTGAAAATAACATTTGGAATGGTTCTTACGTATATCCTTTTCACTCACACTCGGTCCAACAAACTTAAGTTCTTCTCTTTGCATAATCAGTTCTTTGTTGGCAATCACTTTTATAACTGGTCCTGGGCCTGAACGAATGAGAAATACTGAGATTAAGTTCTCCAGTCACTCACTCAAATGAATAATAGCATGAAGACCAGCGAGACCATCGAGAAATTTCAGGTTAGTATTCCTAATAGTCAGAGATCCAAATAAATAATTGAAAATGTCTAACTTCATGAATAATACTTCATCACCAGAATCCACTACGATATCTCCAATGATAACATCACAGTTGTTGGGTAACTTGGCCATTGATTCATAAATACACACTTTTTGGCCAGGAATATCTGGAGAGCCGTCACATAATTTAACATGAAAATTCATAAAAGTTAATTCTCTTTCCAAAAGTTGAATGATTTCAGCATATGTTAAACAAAAGTCTGGATGAAGATTCTCAAAGTTGGCAAGCTTGATTCCATCATACGCGTAATTGCGGATTTCCTGTCAAAATGATATTCAGAGTTACCTGTAATGAAAAAACCTTACTTCAAAACCTGGCAATGCAAGCCTTGTCATATTTGGATTGTCTTTCAAATTGAAAGATATTTTTTCCACCACCCCATTATTGTTGATTTCTAAACGTTTGAATTTCTCGAGAAAAGATAAATTTTGGAAGTTGGTGTTTTGAATGTTGATAGATCCTTTGATGATTCGAACGCCGGATAATGAAGACGCGGCAGTTAGGTCCGTGATATTTTGAAGTTTGAGACCTCTGTACAAAGTTTTACACTTCCGGTAATCAGGAAGAGAGGTTGAAGTGATTTCGTCGCCTTGACAACCTGTAAATAGAGATTTCATGGAGCTCTGGAAGTTTCGGATGCTTTTTTTGTATCAAGAGTGAGGAGCAAAGTAAGACAGAATTTCGATATTTGCGAAAGCTAAATCTCACCACAATCCTTCAAGTTCCCCTTGATTTTCAGATCCATATAACGTTCAAAGTATCCATCATCACATAATAACTCAGCATCCAAAATTTTATTATCCTCGATTCGAACTTCACATTCTCTGTTTTCCTTGTTATCAAACAAAAAATCCGTTGTCATGAGTAAATTCGCGTCATACAAATTTGAATTGTTAAGGATGTAAACACCGTCTGAAAAAATAATTCAAAAGAGTTTCGTTGCAGAAAAAAACTTACATGTCTCACAAGAGATGTTAAAATTTTTATAAGGTGGTGGTGTTAGTAATGATAAACTTTCCAGTTTTGAATTTTCAACTCTTATACCGCCAACTAAATGTTGCATGCTTTCAAATGCAACTTTCATTTGTGACTCATCCAAATCAGTTTGTGAATTTATCACAATTATTCCATAAACTTTTTTGCATTTTGGGAAATATTTTATGGTTGTTGAGTTCACTTGAGTGAAGTTGAATGCACATTTTGGGTCTGGAAATGGTGATTGTTTGTGGGATAAAGATAATTTTTAGGTACCATGGGGGTTTGACTTTAGAACATTTGCCAAGTCGGCTTTCAAATCGGATTCACAGAAATACAGTAGTGATGTGAACAGAATATAGGTGGAAGTCCGCATATATAGTTTGAGTTTTCAATATTCAGATACGAATTCAAAACTCAACAACATGTCACTCAAATCACACGTTTGCCTTGTACACCATAATTATAGACTCCATCTTCTTTGAGATTCAAAAATTCAAGTTTTTCTAGATCAATTTTCAATTCCGCATCATTTCTCAAGAAATGAAAACCACAACTGAATACTTTCCATTTTTCAACGAAGAAGATAACGAAATTTATGACAGCCATCCCGATTATTCGGATGATTTTGTTTTTGGCGATAGGTATTCGCAGTTTTACCAATGGATGCTTATACTCAGTCCGATCTTCTCAAAAATTTACGATATTGCGGTTTTCGTGAGCTTCTTTGTGAACTTACCCCATTTAT
>GL380356.1:45990-60693 GCA_000143925.2 Caenorhabditis brenneri
GAGCTTTGAATTATATATATACTCATCTGACAAAGGTTTCTCTTTTTCGATTTGGTAGCTAACTTCTTTCATAAATTCTGTTGGAACTTGGGCTTGTCCTCCGTTTGTCTGTCTGTCTGTCTGTTCATCTATTTGTCCGTCTGTAGTACCATATTGATCACTTCATCTCTAAGCACGTGCACTCTGAAAGATCAACTTATGATGCGATACCCACCTAATTGCTACCCTCGAAACTTTTATTTTTCAGTTTACCAACTTTCATCATTTCATACTCCACTTACAAGACTCTACTATGGAATTGATTTTAATATCGACTATTTTCTTTTCTTCACTAATTTTCTGTGATGCTCAATACTTCCCCGACTTACAAAAAGCTCTGGAAGGTGAGCAGTACGATCCGGATTGTGTTTTCAATTACACTCATGTTAACTCAAAGTCCATTAAAAAGTTCCCAAAATGTGACGTAGTCTATGGAATCCTTGTCATAAACAACGCTACGGATTTGACAGTGGATCAACTTTTGGCAGGATTTAGTCTGATGAAACATTTGAAGGGAGGAGTGCGGATTGAAAATACAACGTTTCCCAACATTTCCTTTTTTCCAATTACATCAGAATTTGTGGATTTCTCGGTGAAAACTTGTAAGCTGAAAAGTGTAGAAAAACTCAATTTTTTGTATTTTTAGATGGATTTTTCGTCCGTAATAACTCCGAGTTGACCAATATTGGCATGCTGCATAAGATATGGATTTATATGAATGACAACTCCGAAAGTGTATTTCGAGTGGAGAATAATCCAAAGTTGGATGCAAAATTTATGTGTGATTTTGGTTACCTGTATATGTATACCGAAATTGTGGTGCGGGGAAACTTGCGGGATTGTGGTTGGTTCTCCAGATGGAAACTTCCATTTTTTTTTTGTCTTTCAGCTTGCACCGGAGCTTATCACTGCTTCAAATATCAACCAATTTTCAACTTGTGAAAGTATATTCAGTGGAATCAAGCTTTACAATTTCACTGACTCCTTTGACCTTTCCCCACTGTTTCCTGTTGAATACATCCGGGGAAACATTGACATTCAGAATACCAACCTTCAAAACTTATCTTTCCTCTCCAATGTTGGTGATTTGAAAATCAATAACAACGGAGACAGAACAAAAATTATGCTAAACCTGCAAAACAACCCACAGATGACCAGATTCGGAATGCCTTTGTTTGATGGTGACTTTCTTCGAAAAGATCATGAGAATCCATAAACTTTCCAGGAAATCCAAAACGTGTGGACAACTGGAATCAAGCTTGCCAACTTCGAAAACCTTCATCCTGACTTTTGCCTGACTATTGAAGAAATGGCATTCTTCTTGGAAAATGAGATAACTTTTCTGAATCTTCAAGCGAAAATATGTGCCGATAATCGAACAAAAATCAATGATAACTCGATTTGTAACTTTGAGTCAATGGGAAAGCTACCAGAGAATTGTAACGTAATGATGGGCGATTTGGTTGTAAACCCCGGAGATGAAGCACACTTCCATAAATTAGAAAGTGTGAGATATGTATTTGGGTCAATAGCAGTTCAAAACACAAGCCTAGAAAATGCTGATATGTTGTCAAATATTCGTTATATCGTGCAGTTAAATGGTAAGACAGCTAGCAACACTCAAAAAATTAGACTCATTTATTTCAGATTCCCAACCAGTCCTTCAAGTGGTCGGGAACAAAAAATTATTTCCTTTCTACTTAACAAAAGTCATGGTATTCTATTTTTTCAGACACCATTTTTAAAAAATAATATTCATGTTTCAGAATTTGATCACCCGAAAAAAACGAACCATAGTCTTCCAAGACAACAATGTAAACTTGTTCCTTAGCGACGGTGGTTCCTGTGCTGTGATTTTCGATAAATCTGATTTTTCAAACAGGAAACTTTTGACAAACACCACTTTCATTGGTGGCGACTGCGGTAGTTTTAGATTATCAGTGAAGATTGCAAAATTTTTATTTCAGGGAAGAAGGTCAATATCAACTACAGATTCTCATCACCTGCGAACAGAGAAGAGTTTTTGTCCATAATGATATTTGTATTGAGCCTGGTGTATTTCGAGAAGATTTAATTTATCATTATTTCCTTGATTCTGACAAAGTTTTCAACATTAATAATTACAATCTTTCTCCAATTAGAATCAGAAGAATAAGTAAAAGAAAAGAATCGAACAAAACTATCCTTGCGATATCACCGCATTGGTTCGTGTAACTTCCGCGGGTGTGTCCTCTCCCATTACTTCAATAACTTGTTTTATAAGTTGTCTCATGAATCCTGAACCACTCAAATACTAATTAGAATTCCATTTTTTTTAATTTTTACGGAAACTCACTTGCATAAGCATACTTATACTCTGTCACCACATTCAATACTATCAAAGAGTCCACCAGTGGATACGCACTAAATCCATATACCACAAAACTTGAATTGAAACTGAACTTCAAGTCGAAAAATGGAGCGAATAGAACGACAAAAACTGGAAAATGGAACACAAAAGTTGGTGCAATGGTTTGATAAATCAGTGCTTGGAAGAACTGTTTTTGCAACTTCTCGTATGCACTCGATGAGTTTTTGAGGTTCATTTTTGTTCTCCGATACATATAAAAACCGCAAATCATCATGATGGAATAATGAATTGTCATCACTATGGTGACGATAGACAGGAAGATCACACTATTCCATCGGACAGTTTTCTCTGGCCCTTCCCCGTTCTGAAACGTTTTTTCCATAAATTACCTTTGCATATTACTTACATAAGCCAAAACCGGATAATAATGAATACTACTGATTTCCACACCATAATTAACACGAACAACATTCCGGAGGTACGCATCTGTGACGTCATCGGAGGAAAGAATACTGATAGCTGAGCCCCAGATAATAGAAATGAAAAGAGTGTAGACTAACCAAAGGATTAGCTTGTATCCGTCGAAGAATTTGGTGAATTTCTGTCTGAAATATGCTCTAGTATTAAAGTTTTATCTACTCCTGTTTACCTCGATTTAGAGAGCAAACTTGCTCTATAGACAAACTGGATTGTTAGAAATGTCATGATGACAGCATACACACCGGCGTAGACCACTGAAAGATTTTAGAGGTTTTGGAACCTGAGGGCTCTTTTTCCGAAGAAAAAGGTCCTACATAGCGCAAATCCAGTGAGCTTCTTTGAAAATCTGAAGGCACTTCCCAGTGTGAAGTACATAAAACATCCGTTGTGAGAGTGGAACAGCTGAAAATCACACCCCAAATTTTCAGGTCATTTTCAACCCTCCTACCGGTCTCACTAAAATATCCGCAGTTGAAAAAGTGATACCGAACACTGCAAAAGTCACAATCATATTTCGATAGGTCCCAACTATCTGGCGGGTGTACTTGACCGTCAAAAATATCAGGGCACTATTGAAAAATACAGTGAGAACATAGCAAAATCCGGAAATATTATCAGCAAAAAGGGAGAGAATTTGGGAGATGAGCATGTCGATAATGATGAGAACACAATGGATGAATGTTGTTAGGAGGTATAGGAAATGAGGATTTCCAGTCTTGGAGGGAACAAAAAGTGGTCATTCGGTATGGTTTAGTCAGAATAAGAGATATGTTTTGTACCGGATATGTAGTTTTTAGAATGTTCGAATTTTGATATTTAGATTTTCCAATTAGAGTTTCCTTCTTTTCCAAAGTCCCTCTGAAATCCCCATCCAAAACCACGTTATTTTTCAAATGATGTAATTCTCCTACTCTCTCCTAAACATTTGACCACCGGACACAAACCACAAAAGCAGTGTTGCCAAACTGGAGGCGCAGACAAGGCAGAGGAAAACACAAATGTCTGCGGTGCACTAGTATAAAAGATGACTGGTTTTTCAAGATTTTCAGTTCATTCTTTTTGCTGTCTTGATCTTGGAATTTTTTTCTGAAAGCTGATAGAGAATGCAGGATCGTCTCACTGTAAGTTTCAGATTTTTAGATTTTACGAAAAAAATTATTTTTTAGGACCTAGCCATTTCAAATGTGCTCTCCAACGCTGTCAACATTGGGAACCGACTCAATTTGTTCAAGGCGTTGGCTGAAATTTCCAGCCCGGAGAATCCAGTGCTTCCAGAGAAAATCGCAGAGAAAGCTGGATGCAAGGAGAGGTAAGCGCCCAAAAACTATATCAAAAAACAAAAGATTTTTTTCAGATACGTCCGTGAATGGTGCAACACTTTGGCCTGCGGGAGAATCCTTGAGGTCAATGAGAAGGAAGAGTTTTGGATTGCTCCAGAAAACGTGGAGTCACTCACTACTGACAACTTCCCTTTGATCTTCAACACTATGCTCTCCACCGTCCTCAAGCCAATCGACACCCTCATTGATTGCTTCAAAAAAGATGGTCCTTATGGATTGGACTACTCCATGTACTCTGACTTTGAAGAAATGCAACAGAAGTTCGCCAAAACAACTTCGGAGAAACACGTCGTTCCTAGTTTAGTCCCAGCTATTGGACACGGTGTCAAAGAAAGACTTGAAGCTGGAATCAAGGTTCTGGATGTTGGGTGTGGAGGAGGGCTTCACGTTCGTCTTCTGGCTGAACACTTCCAAAAGTCTCAATTCATTGGGCTGGATATCACTGAGAAGGCAATTGCAGCTGCTCGTCTCATGAAGAAATCCGATGGCTCAGACTTCAAAAACTTGGAATTCGTGGTAGCCGACGCTGGAGACATGCCAAAGTCCTACACAGACACATTCGACTTGGTGTTTCTCTTTGGATCATGTCACGATCAGATGAGACCAGACTTGGTGAGATTTTAGAATAAAATTATCAAATATATATAACTGAATTTTCAGTGCATGAAAGAAGTTCATCGTGTTGTCAAATCAGATGGTATAGTGGCAGTTACTGATGTCGATGGCTCCAGCAACGTGCACACAGATCGTGAGACATATGGAAAGATGGCTGCGATGAAGTACGGTGGCTCAATGCTTCATTGTCTCCCAGTCGGAAGTAACAGTCCGGATGCATTGTGTTGTGGATCAATGTGGGGAAGAAAGAGAGCAGTTGAGTTGATGAACAAGTGTGGATTCCAGGATATCGAGATTATTCCAACAGACTACTTCCCAGGCACTGTGCTCTATGTGATGAAGAAGTGAAGAGATCGCAGTAATTATTACCCAGTTATTTTGCTCTTTTGTACATTTATTTGTTTGATCTTCAAAACGATAAAGCATTTCTTTGGAAAACAGAACCTCATCCATGGCTACTCACAAAAAGTACATGAATGTGGAGGAAGATAGTAACGGTTTTCGAAATTGAATACGTAAAACAAATTTAGAACTTTTGAAGCCTCAATGTATAGAGATGACAAAGATTTTCATACGTGCAATTCGATCATTAAAATCATTATTGAAATTGCTCAACACCCCGGAACTCGGAGATTCTGCCATCTGAATTCTTCTTGACTCCACCTTTCTTCTGAAAACACTAACCATGGAACACGAAGCCCATGTTGACACAAAAACACTGCGGACTGACTGGAGACGAAGACAGAGCAGAGGAAAACACAAATATCCAACTGCAGAGTGAAAATAAAACCTCCCTCAAAGTGTCGGTCGCTGGGGCAGCCGCCCGTATATAAGCTCCTGCTGTTTCTCTCTAGAGCCTCGGTCCGGAGCCAATGGGTTATCGCAAACACGACTAAGTACCATTGGCGACCACTTGACCGTTGTTTTTTGAAATTTTTTTTAGAAAGAAGAAAAAATATGATAAGTTTATTTCAGGTTAAAGTGGTTTAGTCAAACAAACGGCCCCTCGCATTGCTCTATTAGAAGCTGCACCAGTTTGATCGCACCTGAAGTTGGTTTAATTAATTGAATAAGTAAGAACTAAAAAGATACCCTGCAAGATTAATCCCATACTTCTCGATGCCTGTGAAAGCACAATAAACATTTCCTTCCGCTGGATACTTATCAGATATTTTTTCGTAGCTAGTTAAACTCTGATCAGAGTAGGTGCATTCGACAGGATCTTTGTCATCTCCACAGATTCCATCCATCCAAAAATCAGCATACTTTATTGCTTTTATATTCTCCGGATATATACTCCAAGAATCTCGCAGATTGGCAGTGCATTTGTCTAAACCAAAAATATATCTAACAACTCTGTGGATTTTTTTGATCTACCGCTCATTTTGGGTATTTCAACTGAAGAGTATGGTCCAGTTATCCCAAGTCTGTTTCCAGTGGAACAAAGTTTTCGGGCCTTTGCATAGTTTCCCATGTAGGGATCTGGGAACAGTACGCACTGAAACAAGATGATTGCTGAATACTTTAATTATGAATGCTCACTGTAAAACAAGCTTGCTGAGAGCCTCGTTTCAAAAGCGATGAATCATTGTCGCATGCAATATTAAATTGTATTTGACGATTAGCACTATCCAAGAGCAAAGTGTATGTTGATTCCTGGAATTTGAACTGAATACACCAACTCATGAAATAAAAACAATTACTTTAACAGATTTTTCTCCAAACAATGGAGGTTGTTGATTGCTATTAGGGCATTCATCCATCGTTCTCTGAATTCAAAAAAAATTAACTGTCACAAGTATTTTTCACCTTGAATCCAACTCTCTTTCCTGAATCTTTATCCAATAAATTAACAACTGCAACGTTACCTTTTTGAAACAATTGACAGTTTGTTCCTGTGTCAGCGACCAACTGGAGTTTTCAAATACTATTCTTCATCAAGAAACTCTACTCACCACACATTGCTCATCATTCAAACACTCGTTGATACAATCACTCCAATATGTTTCTGATTGAACTCCAGTTGAAAAACTTGTAAAAGTTTCAGGTTCTCCCCAGACCACCACTATTTTTGAATCAGCCAAAGTAGTGAGTAAGAAATTAGAGAGGATTGAAAGAATTGAAACAAAAAAATACATGAAACTTGAGCACAAAAGAGCAAAACTCGAAAATCGTCAAGTTGAAAATGAGGAGCAGCAAGAGTTGTTGCTAGCAAAGCTGTCAAGTTTCTGGGAAGCCTAGATCAAACCGGCATGACTGCGAGGAAATTGGAACATGATTTCATTTTTTTTACAAGATGTTGGTTAAAAATGTTGACATCATGGGAAATCAGATGACTTCGAGAAAAAAAGAAAAAAACGAAGGTTATAAGAACAATTAGTTCAAAAATTTAGAGCGGTTTAGTCAAGCACACAGCTCCTCGCATTACCGCACTAGGAGCATCTGCACTAGTATAGTTGCATCTGAATAAAATTATATTTGTCAGGAAAGACGTTTTTTAAACCACACCCTGCCCGTAATACAAAAGATACAATCGGGCTCAAGAAAGCACAATATATCGAATCTTGTCTATAAAGCTGTATAACAGGTTTATATCTTGTCGAAGACGGTTCGTCAAGGCTTGACTCAACCATACTGTCAGTAGAAACACATTTGGAAATATTACTACTTCCGCAGACTCCATTAACCCAGACATCATTTGTCAAATTTTTTCCTTCTTTCTGTATCGGGGCCACGGTTTGCCAGGTATTGTTCCATTGAACTGGAAGAAATTTATTTTTTGTTTCTGAAGTTTCCGAAAGAAACCTCTTATATTATATTCTTCCTCTTCTGAGTATACGCCTGCCAACCCAATTCCATTGTCTCTGGAGCACAAATCTTGAGCAAGAGCATAATTGCCTTCGTATGGGGAATCGAACAGTCTGGGCTTAATCTCAAAGATAAAGTATCTCAATTGAGTGAAACTTGCCGTGATACACACAGACTCGTTGCCTCTGACTGATAAAATAGAGCCCTCAATACATCTTTTGCCGAATCGTATTGTATTCCCATCAAGATTCAAGGTGTACGTTGGCTCCTGAATCAAA
This sequence comes from Caenorhabditis brenneri, assembly GCA_000143925.2. Classification (NCBI taxonomy): domain Eukaryota; kingdom Metazoa; phylum Nematoda; class Chromadorea; order Rhabditida; family Rhabditidae; genus Caenorhabditis; species Caenorhabditis brenneri. The sequence continues at coordinate 53,901 of GL380356.1, forward strand.
AAATAGATCATTAATGAGAATATTTTTGATACATACATAGACTGAGGTGTTGCCAAACAGCGGGGGCTCATAATTATTCGGACAAAAATTCAAAGTTCTCTGAAAATATACAACTGTTCCCAACAAAAAGTTAGAATCACTAGCCTTGAAACCAACTCGTTTTCCTGAATCTTTACCTAACAAAGTGACACTTAAAACATTCGATTTGTCGAATAGACTGCAACTTGACTCCAATTCAACGACTAGAACACATTCCGTCGTATTCAAGCATAAGTTAATACAATCCGTCCAATAATGTTCAGTAGAAACCGTTTGCATAATAATATTAAACTCGGAAGGCGCTCCCCAAACAACGACAATTTTTTGAGAGTCATCTGAGGCAATGGGTGAAATGATAGCAATAGAGAAAATTAGTGAAAAAAATAAGTTGATGCTGACCCTTCTCATTACAGATATATGCAAGAAGCCAAGTTTTGGAAAAGATGTTTCGGTTTGGAAGTTCAAAGAATAGAGGATGCCAAAAAGTTTTAAAACTCTTCTGACACGTTTTATGGATTTGTGCATGACAATTTTGACATTCGAAAAAACTGCGAAAATGAGCAGGTCAAGTAGAACACAAACTTATAAAAAAAACAGCAAGGTTTCCTTTTGCAAGTAGAAAAACAAAGCAAATCTTGAATGAATAAAGACGTACCATAATGATTTTCTCATAGAGTGAACATTGATCGTTCAAAAACTGTTCAATCGTGTTAACTAATAGAATTAGTATGCACACCCCCAATTTTACTATGCAAATATTATCAACCAGTAAATATCTCTCCAAAAAATCATTCCACACTTTTAAAAATCGCATTCTATGATCTCAAAAAACATATTCCTTTATGCTGCTTATGTCTCAACTTGCCTTGAAGACCGTGCATGGTCTTTCTTCTCAACTATCGTGATGGAAACTCTTGGAGGGATGTATTTCGTGTCAATTAGTCAGTTCTCGGAAAGTCTGCTTCAAATGATCTGTGGAGGTGCTCTTGGACAATTTATAGATCGAATATCTAGGAGGAATGGTATAAAGAGACATCACTAGGGCTGATAATTTTTGAGATGTTACAGCTATCATAATGGTCATCTTACTAAACAACTTCAGTATACTTTTTTCCGCTATTTTTTTGATGATGGAATTTCAATCAAAGTGTACTGGGGAAACATGTAAACCTCCGGATCTGCACCCTATAAAGCTCTACATTTCTATATTCTTATGTGCTATCAATCGGTTATTTTTGAATGCGGAAAAGTCAATTATCGCAAGAGATTGGGTGGTGGCTATCAATGAGAAGAACAGTTTGGCTCGACAAAATGCAACATTGACAGGACTTGATCAACTTTTGAATGTTTTGTCACCGATTGTTGTTGGGGTAAGAATACTGATTGACCTGATTACAATCGTAATTTCAGACTTTGATCACCACCCGCGGAATATTCGATGTGCTCGTCTTGTTCTCTATTTTCTCCATGGTTTCCCTTCTTTCAAAATCTATATTTCTCTACCTCACCTATACTTCAAACAATTCTCTACATACTCGATCTCAGTTTTCTTATAAAATTCTCAATGACGAAGAATCCCTACTCCCACAGTCCACTTTCATTCCTGTCTCTCGGCGTGGTGTATTCTCAACTTACTGGCATCAAAGTACATTTTGCGCCGCTTTTGGAATGGCTCTCTTTTATAAAACTGTGATGGGTTTTGATAATTTGGCAGTTGGATATGCTACTGTTTCATCAAACTTGTCGATATTCACAATAGGAGCTTTGAAGTCGTATGGAGCAGTGGCAGGGATGGCAGGAGTGATTTCCTATGCATTATTGGAGAAAAGATATGGGCTGGTCAATGCTGGATATGTCGGATTGGTAGTACAACAAATATTTTCTTTATTGGCAGTGCTCACGATTTGGATGCCAGGATCTCCAATGGACTTTTGGGGGACTGGGGCCACCCGTGAAGGACCAAGTGTACCGATTTTCCTGATAGCTATTGCAACTTCCCGATTTGGTAACTGAACTGTTGTCAACACCAAATCGAAAAAATACGTTTTAGGTCTCTGGTGCCTAGACATGGCTGTCACCCACTCAATGCAAATCCATGTTCCTGAAACCGAAAGAAACACCGTCTTCGGCTTCCATATGGCCCTCTGTCAAACATTTTCTGTGCCCAAGGAAATGCTTGTGATAGTATTCCCTCAATCTTCACATTTCTACCTGTATATTGTCTCTTCGTACGTTTGTGTTACCTTAGGTCAATTCTTTTATTATTTATACGCAAGAAAGCAAAGTTCGGAGTGATCAAAACCCTCTTAAAATAATTGTTGTCTCATTCATTTTCTCTTATCAATTTCTCTCTTGTTAGTCACTTTTTTCCGTTTCACGAAACGTTGCTAAATTGATAACCACCTTGTTTTAATTCCAATTTTCACCTCCAAGTTTCGATTCTCTAATTTCTGTAAATTTCTATTTTCGAAGACCGTCCAAATGAACATTGTCAGAATTGCAAACAATGCTTACTCATGCGCCAAACTTGCCAAGAACGTTGGCGGAACCGCAGTTAGTTTGGCTGGACTGGTTTCAACAGATGAAACTCCGAAGCAAAACGTGCAAGTGATAGTTAAAACTGTTGAAATAGAAGTCCCATGTGAACACAAGCGCTCTCATAGGAGATTATTGACAGATATTGGTGTCTTGCAGACTATGTTAGGTGAGCTTTTTGAATGATTATTTATGGGAACTCCTTGCTTTAAAGGTGATGAAACAGGAAAGCTATGGGGGCTTTTTCAGGGACTGTTCATGCATTTTTGCGTCATCTTGTTGCAGCGCACTGTGTTTGTAAACTCGACAGATCTGTAATACAGTGATAGAGGGTCCGTAAACATCGCGCGCTGCAACACGCTGACGCAAAAATGCATGAAAAGTAGATGTTCTGTGTCACCCTCTTTAATGAAACTTTTCAGAAAGAATCTCCCAGTCAAAAAATGAAGATCTCATTAGTGAAATCAAAAATCTTCGAATTCCACAACGTATCGAAGAATTGGCAGTGATAGTCGCCAAGTACAATCCACGTGGTTTTCATGAACTATGCGATTGGGAAATAAAACAGTTGGATGATGTTTTAAAAGAGATTGAGTGTATATATAAACAAACTAAGGCGTTGATGTTGACCACACTGTTGTTGCAGCCTGCTGTAATGCGATTATAGCACTTTTTTTGAATTTTTTTAACTTCTAAAATTATAAAGTTCTGAACCCAAAATGAATTTTCACTTTCTTTTTGATCAAATATGTTGCTCAACCTAAACATTTTTCGTTGACAGGTAGAAACAACCTTTGGTTTTTTCACAGTTTGCAGTCTCCAATTTTGAGTCACGCATGCACAAAAGTTTCAGAAATTAACTGATAACCAAGCGACTCATTTCCTTTTTTTCTTATTGCAACTAGGTCGTCTTAATTTTCTTTCTCGAAAAACTGCAGGAATATGGACATGCACTTCGTGAATTCGGCAAATAGGTACTACAGAATTACCAAGAATTACCGCAAAGCCAAAGAAGCTAAGGAAAACGCAAAGAAGATTTCATCCGCGATGGATATGGAATTAACATATGAAACCGAAGTTGGAAAAGTTGAATTAGAAACTCTGGCCCAGCACAAGTTATTCAAGGGAAAGATGTTGACAGTTTTGGCTGTGTTACAAACAATGATAGGTGAGTCAATTGACCTTTTCCAGTCCTTTCATTTTTATTTTCCAGAAAGAATATCCACCTCAAGCAATGAAAATCTCATTGATGATATTATAAAGCACCGTATTCCGAAGCGTCTTAAAGACATTGCCATCATTGTAGCTCAACATGAAAAACGTTTGTTTCAAAAACTTTCTGATGAAGAATCCCAGAAATTGGATCTAGTGGAGGAGGAGATAGAGTGTATTCAAGATCAGATTGAGGCATTGATGTTGGCTAACTCTTTATCACAACCTGCTGTAATACGGTTATAATTTTGATGATTGATGTAAGACATGAATATATTCATCATAAGTTTCTCTCAAACCCTCTAATTATGTATTGCTCGCCTCGATGTTATCATACACAACTTTATGTTTACTTTGAACATTTTCCATCAATGAAACTTTTATTAACAGTATTATCTTGCTTATTGATGTTTTCTAATGCAAAAGATGATAACGATATTCAAGAATTCTTCAAAGCAAAAGAGTGTGGTTAGTCCTTGAAATTCCTGAACTTATAAGACTCATTATTTGAGAAACTCGAGCAACAGTGTTCACAAAAAAACCAAGCTTGACCGATTGGTCTGATATTATGTGTACACATACTATGGCAGTTCCTAATACCAAAAAACCACTTTTGGTCTGGCTCCGCCCCCTTGGTCCCTAGAAGAATCGATAATTGACAAATTTTGAAAAATTTTTCCTGTAAGAGATAGAGCTCTAATTCAACCGGAAATGAATTCCTGGCATCTTTTTGAGCATTTTTCATGTTCAGGCCAAATTTCTATCACCACTCCTTCCCAGTGAAATTTTAGGTCAAAAGTGAAATTTTTCAATTTTTGATGGAAATTCAATTTTTTCGGTATCAGGGGCACGCGACCCGTAAAATTTCGTTGTTGCATAATAATCTACGCGCAATTTGGGTCCGGAACCGGCATTTTCGGAGAATATAAACCGTATCCTAGGGGGTGCCCCATGCCAATGTTTATCCCATACTATCTCCACAAAAAATACGAAATCACCGTAAACTTGTATATAATTGCTTCGAACTCCGTGATATTGATGTTTATGTCTGTAGAAATGTTAGATGAAGACTTTTTCATAGTTTTTTCAATTTAGTTACGCAGTTTTATGAAAAAAAAAGTGGCATTCAATCAGTCGGATAGCATTAATTAGGATAGTTCTATTGATATCACGGATGGAATCAGAACCTGTTTCGAAAGACAGAACTACTGTTTTTTTATAAGCAAAAAAGTAAAAAGCGAGAAATCGGGCGTTTCGAAGAGATATTCTTATCTCTACATCCGCATAGTTCACGAATGATAAGAGAACAACGGATGTTTGATTTGTTTTCTTTATGTATGTTCTTTCTTTGTTTTATTTATGTCGTTTTATTACTGTAATCATAACTTTTTCCGAAATATCAATTACAGAATGAGAGTTTTATTATTACTTTTGCTGTGCTCTGTTCACTGTTCTTCGAGACCGATCGGTCACGATAGTCAGGTTGGGTCTTATGACATATGAATTAAAAAATATGATTCTCAGATTCAATCGAATTCCAAAGTACCTGCGGATCCTCCAGCAACGTCAACTTGTTATTTCAAGGAAAAAAAGAAAACCGAACATGAGACGAAAGAAAGACCGGAAAAATCGAAAGTTACAGAAAATTGTAGTGGTGGAGAGAAAACGTAAGTCAAATTAATAGAAGTTTTGCTGTTGATGTTGCAGTTTTTCTTAAGGATGGAAACTTTGATAACTGAATCCCCCGGATCTGAAGTTAGGAATGAACACCCAATCGCCGTTGTCATTTGCCGCGGGGCTGGTATTTGTGATGCAGACTTCAGTAATCCAGCAGTCCTCAATAAATGGAAAAATGTGAAGATTTGTGATCATCATGTGAATGAGCTACTCTCAGGTTGGGGTTCGTCTTCTTCTTTTCGTGATAAGCATATATACCGCACTCGAAATGCGAAACAAGTGCTAGTTGATGCCTGCACAATGCCAGATCATATTGGTCCACAACACGATACGTCAAGCTCAAAAAGACCTCAAGCTCAAGCAAATCTCTCTTTGAAAGGTTCTGATGCACTTTTGAAACAGGAGCACATATTGGTTCACCCAGGAATACGTAAGTTGTTTCGTTGTTATTGTTCAATAATATTTTTTTTCAGCAATCTGTCGTGCTCATAGTGACTATGTGAATGATCTGCTCACTTCGATTCATGGCCCATCAAGCAAAAAACAGAAGGAGTCCACAAGTTCAGAAGACGAAGAGAGCGACTGCTCTAGTTTTGGAGACAAAACATATAAAGAACCAAGTTCTCGAAGCAAACCAGAACTGGCAAAATATTTTTCTCTGTTTGCAAAAGAGGCCGGAGAGAGTAGAATTTGCACCAAAAGTCCATGGAAAGAACTGAAACCAAAAACACAGGAGAAGAAAGCTCGAAGCGCAAAAAATTTGTTCTATACAATGATTGGGATAATGGTTCCAGATGGAGTTGAAGAATTCAAGGAAATGGTTGAAAGAAAGACATTCATGAAAACAGAATGGACGACAGATTCTTCTGATGGCTTCAAATCCGTCATGAATCAGATTGCATTGCAGTTTTATGCCGCTGAAAACCGTAGAAGCAAGCTGATTGTTCTTTCGCTCGCAGCGAATTCCGTATCATATTTGGATGTGGTAAAATATATTCCTGATTTGAGGTATCAAATTTTCATATTCGAAAAAACAGTCAATTTATTTTATAGCCGACACATGTACCAATCTGCCAAGGTTTCTGGGAGAAGACGAAAAATTGAAGATTCGGAAAAAGACAAAAAGTTGCAACGTTACGATCCAGAAGCTGTCCAGGCATTCATTGAATTCATAACAAGGTAATATGATTCGCAAAAAATCTCAGTTCATAAAAAAACAAATTGCAGTCCAACAGTTATGATAGGATTACCTTATGGTGTCCGAAACGTGAAAATGTCAGATGGTTCAAAAATGGAAATCCCCAACTCGATCAGGCAACAAAGTGCTACA